>CAUYON010033559.1:0-51945 GCA_963573935.1 Arctocebus calabarensis | reverse complement strand
GAGCTCACAGGTTGGAGTCCAGCCTGAGCAAGAGCAAAAATAGCTGGGTGTTATAGCAGGTGCCTTTAGTCTCAGCTACTTGGGAGGCTGAAGCAAGAGAATCACTTGAGCCCAAGAATCTGAGGTAGCTGTGAGCTATGACGCCACAGCACTCTACCAGGGGGCGACAAAGTGAGACTCTGTCTCAAAAAAAAAAAAAAAAAAAAAAGGGTGGGAAGGATAGTCTAAGCAAAGTAAAAGCTATTCAAAAGCCTGGGAAGGGCCTCGGCGCCTGTGGCTCAACAGGCTAAGGCGTCAGCCACGTACACCTGAGCTGGCGGGTTCAAATCCAGCCCGGGCCCGCCAAACAACAATGACGGCTGCAACCAAAAAACGGCCGGGCGTTGTGGCGGGCGCCTGTAGTCCCAGCTACTTGGGAGGCAGAGGCAAGAGACTCGCTCGAGCCCAGGAATTGGAGGTTGCTGTGAGCTGTGATGCCATGGCACTCTCTCCAGGGTGAGAGCTTGAGGCTCTGTCTCAAAAAATAAATAAATAAATAAAATCAAACAAGCAGAATATTCCTATACCCAATTGATTGTTTACTTGGTTGGTTTAAGACACAATGATACTTCCTTAACAGAAACTGTGGGCTGAAAAAGGATCTATTGTTCCTTAAGATTCAGTTAGTTCTTCCTTCTAGAAAGAGGATGGAAAAAAGGCAATGGCATTAGCTCTCACATTTCTCAGATTGTATGTGCCAATAACGACTACAGAGGCTATAATTACACAAAAATTCGCCTTCTTTTCTACTTTTTGTCTATTATACAAGCATTTCCTAAACTTGTCATTATCATAAAAGAAATAGCTTTGGTTTCAAAACTAAAAGTCAACATTTTTATGAATTTTTTTTTTTTTTGAGACAGACCCTCAGGCTGTCACCCTGGATAGAGTGCGGTGGCATCACAGCTCACAGCAACCTCCAATTCCTGGGCTCAAGCGAGTCTCCTGCCTCTGCCTCCCAAGTAGCTGGGGCTACAGGCGCCCGCCACAATGCCCGGCCATTTTTTTGGTTGTAGCCGTCATTGTTGTTTGGCAGGCCTGGGCTGGATTCAAACCCGCCAGCTCAGGTGTACGTGGCTGGCACCTTAGCCCGTTGAGTCACAGGCGCCGAGCCAATTTGTCTTTTCTTATCTATCTTTTTTTGCATTTTACCATTAACCAATATTGTAATCAGAAACTATCTGAAAACTTGAAATCAATGACACAATTATTTAATGCATAGATAAAAGGCTTGAATTTAAAGACATCAAAATGTAGCAATTTCTTCTTTTTTTCTATTTTTCAAATGTTCTGAAATTTTATTAATGTTATAGTAAAATTATTAATATGAAACACTTTGTAAGAGTTCTTAGTCATCAAAGTATTTCTTTATACATGTATATTTATGTGCATAATTCCTTTTACATATAGGTAATATCGATAACTTTTAAAGATACCAAAAAGGACAAGGTCAAATACAAGTAAAAAGCCTAATATAATACAACAGATGCCGACTCAGAACCAACAAGCATTAACATTTTGTCCTGCTTGCTTTCAAAATTTAAAAAAATAAGTAAATAGACTGGATGCAGTGGCTCATGCTTGTAATCTTAGCACTCTGGGAGGCCAAGGCAGGTGGATTGATTGAGCTCACAGGTTCAAGACCAGCCTGAGCAAGAGCAAGACCCAGTCTCTACTAAAAATAGAAAAACTGAGGCAAGAGGATTGCTTGAGCCCAAGAGTTTGAGGTTGTTGTGAGCTATGCTGCTACAGCACTCTACACAGGGCAACAGCTTCAGACTCTGTCTCAAAAAAAGAAAAAAAAAAAACAGTAAATAGAGCATTCAAATCCTTGTAGTCCCATTCCCAATTCTGCCTTCCTCCATAAGGGGAACCAATATCGTGATGTAGTATAGATCTATGACATTTTATGTACATTTGCCTGTCTGTCTCTATATCTATCTATCTGGTCATTTTCTATGTAATTCTGATTCTGAAGAAACAAGGAACAGAAGGGACTTTTCCTTGAATAAGGTACTAGTCATGCCTCGATTAGAACCTATGTAAGTGAAGTTCCTTTGTAATGAAGTCAGTGCAGTTAAATAAAAAGGGGGGTGGTGTTCAAGAATCATGGGGAAAATATGGTTGATGGGAACCATATGTCTGAATGGCCAGGTTCCAATAAACAGTGTGGATGCATAGATGTGCTGGTCATAAATTCCTCCCAACTCCTATTTTGTCCTTAAGGTAACCAAAGGTAAAGAAGACTAACCTTTATCATCTCAGGACCGATAAAGTGGCCCTGCGTCCCAGTGTGTCTACCTTTTCCCATCTCCCCAATCGGCAGTCACTTATCATCTGCTACTCTGAATCCTCGCAGTTTTCAAAAGAAGATAGTGTCTGCTAATAATCACTTACACTTGTTGACTGGTAGATTAATCTTTAGCAGATGAGTTTCAGTCACTGTGATATCTCAGTCAGTAATTTAAAGCTCCTCTCCACTTGAAGAAGAAAAATCTTAAGCTTTACCCACAGCTAATGCAAGTTTAGGAATCAGCTGGCAGGTGTGAGGTGTGCTACAGGGGCGGGATTCCTGAATATAAACTGGGTTAGACCTAACCCAGCGGTTCTCAAGGCCTCCCATTAGAATCACTAGGGAACTTTTGAAAATGGCACCAATTCTTGGGCTCTGTCCCCCGAAATTCTTGGCCTAGGGTTGGGCTTGGGCATTAATGTTTTTTAAAACTTCCCCTGCAGTGCCCCAAAGACAAATGCAATGTAATTCCACTTACGTAAGGTACCCAGAGTGGTCAAATGCATAGAGACAGAAAATAGAATGGTGGTTGCCGGGGATGTCGGGGGAGAGAGGAATGGAGAATTAGGGTTTAATGGCTCTAGAATTTCAGTCTGGGAAGAAGGAAGAGTTCTAGAGATGGTGATGATGGTTGCACAGCAATGTAAATAGGCTTATTGCCACTGAACCACATCCCCAAAATTGGTTAGGATGGTAAATTTTGTTATGTGTGTTTTACCACACTGAACAAGTGAGAAATAAAATCTCCTGTGACGACTCTACTGTGCAAGACACACCCCACCCTCTCTGCAGCGACTGGTGGCAGGGTGGGCTATCTCCGTAACGGGGTGCCCTACTCCCCTGCACGGCTCAGCAGGACCCTCTTCTGATTTCAACTTTTACTGCTTCTGGGAGCAAAGACCTTCACTTTTCCTTTAACCTTTGGTCTGTCCCCTGCCCAAGGCTGGCCTTGGAATCCCCCTCCCTGCCTCTGCTGGCACATTTGCAACTAGTAGCAACATTTCAGAATAGGTGGTGGGTTTTATTCTCTGGTCTTTTCTGATACCTTTGGCTGGAGCCTCCTCCCTCCCCTCTTTTTCCAGACTTCGGCATGCTTCGTTTGGTCTAGCCCCGTAATCTGACTCATGCAGGCATAAATCATGTGGGAATAACCAGACAGTGAAGGGCTAACAGGAATGACCGTATGTCCATAGAGATGACTAGTTCTTTGTATCGCCTCTAATGAAATGTCCTGCTTATCTAGTTTGCAATCCAGATGTTAGCAGAGGTCACCCAATCTTTTGAAAGTTGACACAGCCCCTGTCCCACACTCTGGGGGAAGTCGATTGCTCTGTCCGAGGTTCCGCCTCCTGTCTGAATCTGCTGAGTGGTGGCTGCCTGGTAGACATATTCTACGCAGCTCCCTTGGCTCCATTTTGGCACTGACCCAGAGGGGAGAGTCAGCCCCATTGATTGCTGCTTCTATAGTCTGGACTCCAAAACAAAACAAAACAAAACCTACAAAAGGCAAGTGATTGCTCATCAGCTTTTATTATATGTGTCAGGATGATCCTCAGTTATCATATCCCAAAGCAGAACTCTTACTATTGGGTAGTGGATATTTCTGTTCTTAAAAGTCCTTCGGGGCTCAGCACCTGTAGCTCAAGTGGCTAATGTGCCATCCACTACCTTAGCCACTTGAGCTAAGGAGTTGGAATCCAGCACCTGCCAAACAACAATGACAACTACCACCAAAAAAAAAAAAAGAAGAAGAAGAAAGAAAAAATAGCCGGGCGTTGTGGCAGGCGCCTGTAGTCCCAGCTGCTTGGAAGGATGAGGCAAGAGAATGGCGTAAGCCCAAGAGGTTGAGGTTGCTGTGAGCAGTAACGTTACAGGCCTCTACCGAGGGTAACAGTTTGAAACTCTGTCTCAAAAAAAAAAAAGTCCTTCTGCAATATCATATGATTCTATTCATATAAAGTCCCCAAACTGGCAAGACTAAGTTAGTCTTATTGTGTTGTATTATGATTTTACTGAGAAGTGAGGTTAGTGGTTAGGATGAGGGGGTGCCTGGGAGGAGCCCGGGGGTCCTCTGGGAAAACCACAGAGCAGTGGGCTTGCATCTGTGCCCTTGTCTGTGTTTACATTAATTATGCGTCAAAAAAAAGTCTTCATTAGAAACGGAAACAGGCTCAGCGCCTATGGCTCAAATGGCTAAGGCGTCAGCCACGTACACCTGAGCTGGCGGGTTCGAATCCAGCCCGGGCCTGCCAAACAACAATGACGGCTGCAACCAAAAATTGGCCGGGCATTGTGGTGGGCGCCTGTAGTCCCAGCTACTTGGGAGGCAGAGGCAGGAAACTCGCTTGAGCCCAGGAATTGGAGGTTGCTGTGAGGGTGACAGCAGGGTGACAGCTTGAGGCTCTGTCTCAAACAAACAAACAAACAAACAAAAAAAAAAAAAAAACTGGGGAACAGAGGAGCAACTGCTCTCACAGTCGTGTTGCTTGAGTCTTTTCTCTTTCTCCAGAGAACTGTCCCACCCACCCAGCACCTGCACCTCAGAAGGCAGAAGTCAGATGTGGCTGCACTTCTGAAACTAGAAGCAACATTCCGGGATAAGTACCCGGATGCAATCTCTTTTCCAGAGGGGTTTTAGTTCTCTCGTCTCTTCTGATACCAGGTTGACAGGTTTTGACTTGTTAGCCAAGAGAAGTGCAGACATAGAAGAACAGTGTCGACAGGGGACCCCTGCAGCCAGCCCCCCCAAACCCAGCTTCACGTACGTGCTCCTGGCAGGAACTGGAAAGGCTCCTAAGGGCACCCTCTCTGTGCTTTGGAACCCCCAGACCTGTTGAGACAGAGTCTCAGTCTTGACTGTTGAGCTTCCAGAGAGGTCTGAACCACCTCTGCACAGTGAGATGACACACGGACGGGGTGGGGGGGGGGTAGGGACGGACGGCCCCAGAAAATAGGAACCTGGAAGGACCAGATTCCTGGGTCCTGAGATAGGAGGCCAAACTAGGGGTCCCAGGACACTTCAGACTGTTCACATACAGACAAACTGTCTATGATGGGTGAAAAAAGGACAGCAGGACGGAGGCACAGCTCAGGTCGGACGCCCACCTCCTGCAGCCTGAGCTGTGCCCTGAGCTTCACTGGGGCCCTGGGGCACTGTGGGACCTGTCCCCCACCCCAGGGAGAGTATTGACAACTCCAGAGCTAGCTGCACACAGGGCCAGCATGGTAGTCCCCAAGGCCAAGTGCCAGCAGAAGGTGGCAGGGAAGCTTGGGGTCTCCTCTGTGGGGGGGCTCAGCATGCAGCAGCTGCTCTGAGTGTGATCAGTGACTAGCCATGTCTTGAACACCTACGTCAACAGCTGAGGTGGCAGCTGCCCGGCCCAGCGTCATGTGCCACTGTGCTCTCACCCTGGTGCATCACCAGGAGAACCCAAACCTGGTGACCTGCTGCCCTCACATTCCACAGGGTCTTCCTGGTCCGCTGTCACCATCAGCTCTATCCTTGGAGGACAGGAGAACTTAGCTAGGACGGCATTAAGGAGGCAACTTCTTTCTGTCTTTTCCACAGGTACCTGCTGCCATTACCTCTGCCCTCATGTGTCCCTTGGTAGGACACAGTTCCAGCAGACAGGACCACTGACCCTATGGAGAGGAGACCAGGGCTCTCCATGGGGAACCGCTGCCCCTTCTAACCTTGCAAAGTATAAGGACAGGCTCAGCATGGGTGGGCAGGTGTGCTTGCCCCTCAGAGATGGCAGAGGCTCCTCGGTACCAGCCCTTTGCCCCTATGCTTTCCCTCAGACCTCTGGTCTGCCCAGGTGTGAGGCTGACACACGCCAACGCAGTTACAATCACCACCGTGGCCATGGCCCTGCACGTCTCCTCTGTGTCTGCATGTTTACGCCTCTCCGCTTCCACCTGACCCCAGAGGATGTGAGGTTTCCCCTCAGCTCCTGCACTGAGGGACAGTAAGGAATGTCCCCTGCCAGGGAGTCAGTCCTGGTACTGGTCAGGTGCAGACATGCTGCCCGTGCGGCTTGCTGGGCGCTGATTCTGCAGTGGCCGCTGTCTTCAGCCCCCAGGGAAGCTGTAGCCGACTGGGCCCTACCTGTCCTGCCCTCTCATGCCCCGTGGTGTCACCATCACTGTGGGGCTGCTCTTAATGCGGGCTGAGCGGGCTCTCTGGAAGGTCTTTCAGCCGCCCCTGCTGAACTCTGGGGGCCGTGGCACTGCTTCCCTCCTGCTTCAGCAGCTTGGTCTTGTGCACATGGGTCAGTGAGAGACGCGTGCGAGATTGGCAGGGTTTTGCATGGGAAGCGGACTGCAGGTGCTTCCACCGCTTATACGCTGCGCCCGGTCCTTCCCCATGGTAAGCCTGCCTGCCATGGGGACTGAACATGACAAAGGTGGCACCACAAGTCGAAGGAAAAGGATAATCCTTTTAGGAGACAGTGGTGAGAAAATAGACTCATTCTGTGAAAGAATGTGCAAACCGATCTCTACTTAACACAATGTATAAAAGTAGACTGTGGCCGGAGTTAAGAAATACATGTGAGGCTCGGCACCTGTGGCTCAGCGGGCTAAGGCGCCAGCCATGTACACCCGAGCTGGCGGGTTCGAATCCAGCCCGGGCCCGCCAAACAACAATGACGGCTGCAACCAAAAAATGACCGGGTGTTGTGGCGGGCGCCTGCAGTCCCAGCTACTTGGGAGGCAGAGGCAGGAGACTCGCTTGAGCCCAGGAATTGGAGGTTGCTGTGAGCTGTGATGCCACAGCACTCTACCCCGGGGGACAGCTAGGGGCTCTGTCTAAAAAAAAAAAAAAAAAAATACATGTGAGACCAGTTGTGGTGGCTCATGCCTGTAATCCCAGCACTCTGGGAGGCCAAGGCAGGAGGATTGCTTAAGCTTAGGAATTCAAGACCAGCCTGAGTAAGAGTGAGACTCGTCTCTACTAAAAATAGAAAAACTAACCAGGCGTGGTAGCAGGCACCTACAGTCCCAGCTACTTGGGAGGTGGAGGCTGGAGGATCCCTTGAGCCCAGGACTCTGAGGTTTCTGTGAGCTAGGGTGACATCATGGCACTTTACCCAGGGTGACAGAGTGAGACTCTTAAAAAAAAAAAAAAGCTAAACATGAAAGATAAAATTATGCATCTAGTAGAAGAAAGTGGAGGAAAATATATAGGGTGCCCATAAAGTAAAACAGTTTATTATTTTAAATTGCACACGAACTTTGTGGACACCCTGCATTATATCCTAGAGATATGAAAGAACTTCTTAGTTTCACAAGTTCAGATCATATGAGGGAAAATGATTAATTTAGTTAATGAATTTGAGTCCATGAGATGGAACATTTTTGTTCTGTGAAGGACATTATGGAGAAGTTAATCAGCAACAGTGGAATTGGACATTTAGACATCTGTGAGGACTGAAACTGACAAAGTAGCTGGGTATAGTGGTGGTGCTGTAGTTTCAGCTACTAGGGAGGTTGAGGTGGAGGACGCTTGAGCCCAGGAGTTCTGGGTTGCAGTTCGCTACGCCAATCAGTGTTCACATTAGTATTGTGACCTCCCAGGAACAAAGGGCCACCTAGGGAAGGATGAACCAGCCCAGAGCAGGTCAAAACCCCTGTGCTCACCAGTAGCGCGTTGTGCCTGCAAATAGCATTGCTCTCCAGCCAGGGCAACATGGGGAGACCCATCTCTAAAACAAAAACAGAAAAAAAACTCTAATGAAGTATTATAATAATTCCAGACTATACAAAAAATTCCTGCTGATCATCAATAAGGAAAAACCAGCAACTTTAAGAGAAAAATGAGCAAAGGACGTGAACAAGCAAACAACAGAAGAGAGACCGGGATGCTGACAGGAGATGCAGGGTGCTCTAACGGCATCGGTATCAGAGGAACGCGGACGGAGACTCCAAGAGATCAAGTTTGCACTTACTGGACTGCCAACCTCTAGAAAGCCAGGGCCTGCGAAGTCACTGGTCCTTCGGTGAGGTAGAAGTCACTTGTGCATCGCTGATGGAAGTGTGGCCAGGTGTGGCCAGTTTGGAAAGGAGCCTGGTCTGACTTGGTCAGACGGAGTGCTGTTTTTGCATAGTCTGTGACCCAGCAGTGCTGCTCCTAGACATGCACTTTGGGGAACACATAGAGAGCTGTGCATCACTGCGTGTTTCTAGATGGCAGGGAGGCGAAGGCAACCTGAGGGTCGGTTGCTGGGAGTGTGGGGTGATAAGGAGGGGCTGAATAAAAGGAAGACTCTAAGTTCAGGTACCAAGGGTCACTGGAGATTCCCTGCCACTTGCATTCAGTAATGGTACACTAGGGGCCAAACCACCATCCTTCTAAAGACAACTATGAAAAATTAGAGGACACAGGTGGTGCCTGTGGCTCAAAGGTGTAGGGCGCCGGCCCCATATACCAGAGGTGGCGGGTTCAAACCTACCCTGGCCAAAAACTGCAAAAAAAAAAAAAAAAAAAATTAGAGTACACATCAAAACTTCTTCTTTTTCTTCTTCTTCTTCTTCTTTTTTTTTTTTTTGGAGACAGAGTCTCACTCTGTTGCCCAGGCTAGGGTGCTATGTTATCAGCCTAGCTCATAGCAACCTCGTAACCTCACCCTCCTGGGTTCAACCGATCCTCCTGCCTCAGTCACAAGACCATGGCTGATTTTCCTGTTTTTAGTAGAGACGGGGTCTCATTCTTGCTCTCCTGAGCTCAAGTGATCCTCCTGCCTCCTGGAGTGCAGGATTCTAGTGTGAGCCACCATGCCTGACTTCAACAACTATCTTCTTAATAACTCTGAAGCTCTAACCAAAAAGAAAGGAATTCATAAAGTTGAACAGAGAGGTATTAAGAACTTAAAAGCTAAGGCTTTGCTCTTATATGAGATATGTTCTAGGAGAAAGCAGCCGACAGACCAAGGTCCTTGGGCCAGTGTGAAGGGCTGTATTGCATTCCATGCTGTCCTGGGAATGAACAAGGGTCACTTGTTACACCCCAGAGACACTTTTACCCTGGGCTGTCTGCCAGTCCTCAGAGCCCTGTGAGGTGAGCAGTGCTTTGGGGGGACATCTAGCACTGGAGGGACAGTTGGTGTTCATTGTCCATCAAAGGTGGAAACCTAGTATAAGCACTTTCTGCTCAGAGCAGGCACCCCAGAGGGCTGCATCTGGAAATGGGGTTGAGCAATGGCTTTGTGGACATATAGAACATCCTGCAGCCTTTTCCCTGGACTACTAGTGCCCTCAGGTGTTGGCAGAAGGAAAAGAAAAATCCTCTGTGGAAGAAGAAGCTAGGTCTCAAATTAATTCACAAAATAGTCATTTCAAATAAAATACCCAGAAAGCAGACAGGCACATGAGGCACATGACACAAAATAATATGAGTTACAATCAACAGAAGCCATAGACCATAGAAACAGACCGCCTGGATCCCAGATATTAAAATTACTACATAATGAAAATAGTAATAAAACCGTGCTTATGGCATCCATGGAGATAAAAGTTGAATTTAAAAATGTATATACAGGGAGGCTCCTGTGGCTCAGCGAGTAGGGCGCCAGCCCCATATACTGAAGGTGGCAGGTTCAAGCCCGGCCTCGGCCGAACTGCAAAACAAAAAAAAAGTAGCCGGGTGCTGTGGCGGGCGCCTGTAGTCCCAGCTACTAGGGAGGCTGAGGCAAGAGAATCGCTTAAGCCCAAGAGCTGGAGGTTGCTGTGAGCAGTGTGACGCCACGGCACCCTACCCAGGGCGATAAAGTGTGACTCTGTCTCTACAAAAAAAAAAAAAAAAAAGAAATGTCCCAGGCTTGCTCCTCCCAAACCCGCATGCCAATACACAGACACACAAGACAAGGTCACCATTCTCACATGCAGCAGGCACGGGCAGTCCCAGTGCAGGGAGGCTCATGCACATGCAAGGACTTGGCTCCAAACTCCAAACGGGGAAGAAAACTCTGAGGTAGGCACCTTGACGCCAGCTGATGGCATACAAGTCCCCCAGAGTCCGGCGGCGGCCCGTGGGCCGGGGCAAAGACCAGTACCTCCAAGAGACTGCATGGCCAGCATGTGGGGGAAGGGCAGAGGGCAAAGGTAAGAAGAAAGCCACAGGTTCCCACCCGGGAGCGCATTACTTCTGAGTTTGTTCCTAGCCCCACGTACCTTGGAAAGACCAGCACCTGAGTATTAACCCTGAACTTGAGTGAAGAGGCATCAAGCAGACATAATTTTTTTTTTAAAGCAGTCATAATTCTGTTCCTAGTGTGATTATAGAGAGGCACTACTTATGGATGATGGAAGAAAACTGCATAAACCCTTAGAAAATGTGGTCTTCCTCCCACCTTCTAGCTGGGCAAGTCTCCCTACATTTTGGACCCTGTTTTCTCATCTGTAAATGGGTCTGGCAGAGGCATGTTTATGGTAGTCACCACTACCTATCTAAGGGTGCTGTGGTTTCCATTAGTTTACCACTTTCCCTTAATCAGAGTTGATGCTGTGGCATGCTCACGTCAGCCCGACCCCTCACGAACACAGAGCAAACAGAGACTCTTTACTCTGAGGGGTGCTGGCTATATAGTCCAACTAAATGCAGAACCATGGAGAACTTCTTGGCTAACCTCTGAGCATAGCAATACCCCCCTTCTCGCACTCTCTGATATACAGAAGCTTCAAGCAGCTTTGTGTTGTCTCAAAACAATCAACTAAAAGCCACCCCCCCCCAAACTTCGGTAAGGTATAGCTGATACCTGGGGTACTAACTGTTCCTGGTTATTTACCATCTTGGATTCTTTGCTTGTGGTATCTCCTTTAAATTTTTTTTAAAGAAAAATCCCGTGATACAGATATCATCATTTCCATTTTTACATGAGGAGACTGAGATGTAGTAAGGTTAAGCCACTGGCCCAAGAGCATTCATCCAGTATGTGGTAGAGGTGAGATTAAAATTCAGGACTGTTTGAATCTAAAAACCCCTGTTTATTAGCGAAGGTGAATTCATGCTCCAGTTTTAGGAATGCTTCTAGGGAGAGGGAGTTGGTTGGGTCTTAGTGTTTTTAGTGTAGCAGGAATTCCCATTCAAGACACTGGTAGGGCCCACTGGAGGGGGACATCCAGTCAGGCCATTTCACCCCCTCAAGAAAGTAGAAGTCTTTAAACAGATGGGGCCAGATGTCTTACAATGAGCCAGAAGCAGTTCTAGCATTTTGGTCCCTAGAATAATTCTACAGAGAAATAGTTAGGGGTCCATGGGGATCAGGCTGGGGCCCTCCTGGGGTCCCCTTAGGGTGTTAGGACTCCACCTTTGGCCAAGCTCACCTAGGATGAAGGTGTACTTGCCCCTTCACTTCAATCCCATGCCCGAGCTGAAGGAAAATATTGGGAGGAGATAACGCAGTTTGGGCGATGGCTGTACTGGTTCTCCTAGCAAGTGGAGGACAACCTCCACCTTTCTTCCTACCTTCTTCAGGTTGTAGGGAAAATTCATCCTGTACCCCATCTTGGCCTTCCAGGCATGTGGCAGGGACCCAGCCTTGCTCTTCGGCTGTGCTGACGAACCACCAACCTAGGGAAATGAGAGTGGGGACTGATTTACTTGAGTCAAGTGAGAGGCCTGGGCATCAGGATATATATGTGATAATATATTTAACTTCTATATAACCCAGTTAGCACTGAGGATAAGGTTCTATCTTACAGGTAGAACACAATTAACCAATGTTGGCTGCTAACTGCTAAAAAGAGGCTAACAAGAAACTTTCTCCTAAGCTTGAAACAGGGGAGAGAAAGGTTGTCCCAAATGGTAGGAATAAAGAATGTCTCCCTTTACTAAGATGTATAATGCACCAATCTTTTACTTGCATTATCTTCTGTGATCTTCGTATTATCATCTCCATTGTATAAAGAAACCAAGACTCAGGCGAACAAACATATCCAAGTTCACACAATCTGTGGTAGATCTCTGATTTGTGCTCATGGCTGTCTGAGACAGGTTCTGCCCTAATATCTTATCTGAGACACTGATTATCAGGGTGGGCCCATGTAATCCCAAGGGTTCTTAAATGGGGAGGGAGAGATGTGGCTGTTGAGGAAGGACAAAGAGAGGAGCAACATCGCTGGCTCTGAAGACGGAAGAAGGGGCCCTGAGCCAAGGAATGCAGGCAACTTCCAGGAGCTAAACAAGATAAGGAAATAGACCCCATCCAGATTCTGCAGGAAGGACTGCAGCCCTGCCAGGACTGTGGTATTAGGCCAGTGAGACCCATGTTGGGTCTATAAAATTGTAAGGCAAGAAGTGTTGTTTTAGGCCACTAAGTTTGTGGCAATTTGCCAAAGTAGCAACAAGAAACTAGCACGGGGCCCAAATGGCTCTGTACAATCTAAATAAAAAATGGGATTGCTCCCCCAAACCATACACCTCCAAGCCCCAGAGATCCCCAAAGGAGAAAAAAAAGGAAGGAGCAGGAGGCCTTTGCTCTCCACATTCCTGAAATAGAAGCTACTTTCTTACCTGATGGCATATTCCCAAATACATGTTATGGTGACTGCTATCTCTGTGTGTGTGTGAGTGGGAATGAATGGGACTCTGATAAGCCTGTGGAAAATCAGACACTAGAAAATATGTTTTAGGCTTTCCTGAAGAGTCATATTTGTTAAATATTTGTATGGGGATAAGAACGTGTCACAACAATGATGTGCTGGGCACGGTCCTGAGTGCGTCACACCTGTTCCTAAGATGCTGGATCTTCACAGCAGCCCTGGGAGGTGTGCACTATTACTACTCCACTGCACAGACAAGGAAGCCCAGGCTTGGTGACTTTTCCAAGGTCACAAAGACAGAAAGTGGCAGAGACAAGACTTGAACCCAGGCTGACTCTGAGCTCTAGCCATTTATAGTTTTATGCCATATGTAAAATTATATGTAATGCCGGGCGCACTCCTAGAGGGACAGTAAATTGGAGCAGCTGATGTTTTAAAAACAGGTCATTTGACAATAGTTTAAAATTTCAAATATGTGTATCTGTGGCCCAGCTGTTCTACTTTGTAGCATCTAACCTAAAGAAATAGTGCCATGCACCTGGGTCTGTAGTACTTTTTATACTAGAGACAAATATGGGTTATTCAGGCATCAAATACCATGCTGATGTTAAAAAGTGTAAGAGGAGCTAGATGTTAACTTAAAAAAAAAACTAACTGCAGATCAAAATGTATAGAATGACACCACAGGCTTAATGCCTCCCCCAAAATTACATATACACATACAATATAATGTATATATGGGTATGTACGTGTATAGATATATACGCATGGGTGTGTGTATATACTACATGTATGTCTGCATATGTGTGTATATAAAATTATCAAAGATTCATATTTAACCAGTAGAAGGGCTATCTGGGGTCATGGTTGAAGCTGGTGGAAAAAATAGATTTATCATGAAATTTTTTTTTTTTTTTTTTTGAGACAGAGCCTCAAGTTGTCTCCCTGGGTAGAGTGCTGTAGCATCACAGTTCACAGCAATCTCCAATTCCTGGGCTCAAGCGAGTCTCCTGCCTCCACCTCCCAAGTAGCTGGGACTATAGGTGCCCGCCGCAACGCCTGGCCATTTTTTTTTTTGGTTGCAGCTGTCATTGTTGTTTGGTGGGCCCGGGCTGGATTCGAACATGCCAGCTTAGGTGTATATGGCTGATGCCTTAGCTGCTTGAGCCACAGGCTCTGAGCCTATCATGAATGTTTTAAGAAGAACGTATCCATTTATTATTTGGGTAAGTAAAATATAATTAAAATTAATGTTGCCGACTGGGCGTGGTAGCTCATGCCTGTAGTCCCAGTGCTGTGGGAGGCTGGCGTGGATGGATTTCTAGTGCTCACGGAGTTCGAGACCAGCATAAGCATGAGTGAGCCAGAGTAAAAGACCCCGTCTCTACCACCAGGAAAGAAGACGGCCGGGCGTTGTGACCGGTGCCTGTAATCCCAGCTACTTGGGAGGCAACCGGCACTAAGGAAGGACAATAGAAAAACAAACAAAAAAACAAAGAAACTAAGAAAAGTAAAAGCCAGCTGAAATTAAAAGCCAAAAATAAATAAATAAATAAATAAATAAATAAATATTGCCCTTATGTCAGCTACTTGAAGATTTGACGCCTGCCTTCCTGGCTTCCACCCTCCATCCAACAACCCATTCTTCCTGACTCCCCTCAAGCTGGGGGCAGTGGTACTCCCATCTTTGTGTCTCCATGGTGTGCCCCAGCCACACCACACAATCTACACACACTCATACTCAAGAATTAGAAAGTCACATGGCTACGGGGTCAGCTGAAATTGGGTGAGAATTCAAGCTTTGCAACTGGTTGTGGGATCTTGGGTGAGTGATCAAGTCAACTGGAGTCCTGGTTTTTTTTTTCAGTTGTGAAGCAGGAATAACAATTCGTGCAATGAGTAATTAAGGAGGTCTGCTGGCTAATGTTGGTCTCATGACTAATGATAACATGATTCAGATGATTCTGGGAACATCATCTTTCTCTTATTCTTCGGATTTTACCTAGTCATTGGGGTATCCCAGAGATTGGCCTGCTAATGGTATTAGCCAACACCACGTTTTAGCCACAACAGAACCAGTAGTTTCCACTGCTTTTTCCTGGGGAGGATCTGCTCATTCCATGCTCCCTGCTCTCTGCCTTCAGTGGCGTGCAGTGGCTGTTCTGTGGCTAAGGAAGGCAAAAGGGAAGGAAACTCAGTTTTTGAGCACCTACTTTATGCCAAGCACAGAGTTAGGCACTCTCTCTATATTATTTCATTTAATCTTTAAAATAACTTTTTAGAGCAGATGTTTTTCTTTATTTTCTAGATGAGAAAACTGGTGGTCAGAGAATGAAGCAAGCTGGATTGTTGTGAAATGTAGAGCTCAGATGGAGATCCAGGCTCAATGCCTCAATCATAACCTTATTCTGGCCCAGCCCCAGCCACAGTGTTCCCTGTGATGGGCAGGTGGGATAAGGAGACAGGGAGTATTTCTGCCCATCAGAGCCCAGAGCTCATGAAGCCTTCTTAGAGACTCCAGGGGGTAATCACAGGCAAACTAACAGAGCAAATTTCCAGTGGAATGCTCTAGTTTTGTCTCCAAGTGCTTTAAAACCAGAAGGAATGTTTACGAAATGTGACCCTCAGAACAAATTGGTAACATCTGACCCAACCGGATGCTGGAGAATTGTGACAACGTTGGGCATTTAAGCACTGTGATCAAACAGGGGTGCTTTCTCGGAGGCCCTTAGCCAGATCTACAGAAACCAGCCAGCCTGGATTGGTTAAATCAGTGTGTGAGTTTCCAAATGCTTCCTGTCCTGGGGCTTGGGGACAGTGTGTGTCAGGGAGGTGGTCTAGGTCCCCACCTGACTCGTTCTTCTCAATGATATCCACCACCTGCCCCACGCTGAGGCTGATCTCCGAGCTCTCCTGCTTCTGGTAGTTGGCTACCACCACATACTGCTCCAGGACCATGGGGTCCACCGAGGTCAGGTCACCCCCTGTGGACAGGAAATGCAATCAGACATCACATCTGGCCGCCACTTCTATAGGAATGGGCAGGAGCCAGGGGAATGGGTGGGTTAGGAGGACATTCCAAACAAAAGAAAAAGCATTCATAGCACTAGTCTCAAAGGTGACCTCATCCTTTTGTTCTTCTATTCATTCGTTTAACTCAACCAGTAAAATTTACCGAGTCTTATTTCGTGCAGGCACTGGGGGTTCAGAGGTGATTGAGATACGGTACCTGCCCTGAGGAAGCTGACAGCCTGGTAGGAAAGCTCCTTCATTCATATCTATTCTTCCATCCATCCATCTACCCACCAACCATTTGACCATTTATTCACATCCATTATCTACCCAACTAAACACCCATTCATCATCCAGCAGCCATCTACTTATCCACCCCAAATCACTCATCTTTTAATCTGTGAAGTTGCCAGTGAAGTTCCAGACACTCTATTAGGTGTCAGAAGACAAATGTGAATTAAACGGCTATGACACCCACCGTCAAGTAACTCAATCTAGTCAGGGAGACAGACACATACACAGGTATATGTGATACAACTATACAGAATTATGCAAGCATTATTTTGTGATAAATGAATGGCTGGAAATAAACACAATGCCAGGACAGAGAAAAGAATGAGAAAGACCAGGCTATATTAAATAGGGTGGTCAGCAAGACCCCCACCCACCCCACCAAGGAGGTGGCATAGAGCAGGGATCTAAGAGAGAAAGGATAGGGAAAAGGGGGTGCAGGTTGACTCCTGGGAGCCTTTGCAACTGGAAGGAGGCAGGGGGGGATGGAGGTCCATGGAGAGAGTGGCTTGGAGTGAGGTCCCAGAGATAGGCACGGGACTTCATGCCTATCTACGAAGAGCAAGCAAGGCCTTTAAGGTCAACCTATGAAGTGTGCATTGTTTTAATGTTAAAGCAGAAAGCCAAATAAGGGTTTTAAGAAGGGAATAACAAGATAGGATTTACATCTTCCAAAAGATAATTCTGGCGGTCATGTGGAGAATGGATGAGAGGCTGGCTAGAAAGAAAGCAGGACCCTGGATGGAGGTCATGAAGTTGCCAGGCAGGAGGTGAATATGGCTCTAGACAGGGGCAGCAGAGACGGGAGTGGACAGTGGCTCCAGGGAGGCCATTTCCACAGGATTCAATGTGGATGGTTCCAGAGGAGTTGTGTGGCCCTGGTTAAACACTAAGACACATCCGAGACAGCTGAGTGAGTTTTACAGCAGCAGGCTGAACACGGTGGAAGGACAGCTGGACTCTTGTGGCCCCAGAGCCCTCTTTTCTGAAAGTCCTGATTCAAAATATTCCTTCCTATTGTTTCTACAAATCACTAAAATATCCATCTGACATTTCTGTGTCCAAATACACTTTTTTTTTGAGACAGAGTCTCAAGCTGTCACCCTGGATAGAGTGTTGTGGCATCACAGCTCACAGCAACCTCCAATTCCTGGGCTCAAGCGAGTCTCCTGCCTCCGCCTCCCAAGTAGCTGGGACTACAGGCACCCGCCACAACAGCTGGCCATTTTTTGGTTGCAGCCGTCATTGTTGTTTGGCGGGCCTGGGCTGGATTCAAACTTGTCAGCTCAGGTGTACGTGGTTGGCGCTGAGCCCAAATACACTTTGTAGTTAAGTTAGGTGTGAGAACTCACACTGAGCTATTTTCCCAAATGTGTCAGGTGGTGTCTTATTGACAGGTCAAAATTGGCTTTGGTGGGAGTATTTACACCATGGACATTGGCAAATGGTACAAAGTGGGCTTTTCTACCAAAGAATTGGTTGTTAAGTATTGAGCACACCACGCATTCCAGCCTCTGGCATCCAGAAGCAGCACAAAAACCCTTTGTTAGAACCATGTGCTCTGAATTTCTGATGTGAAAAGCCAGAATAGGCAGCTGGGTGAAAGGTAACGCTTCTTGGTTCTATGACTGTGCTGTGGCCATTTGCCCTTCCTGCCGGAGGGTAATGGAGGTAAGTGGGAAGACCTCCGAGCTAGGGATAACCCTGCTACTCGCACCCCGTGTAGAGAAAGCATGAAGAGAACAGAGAAAGAGAGGGGAAGGAAAGACACAGAAGATGCTGATGACAGTTCAAAAGGTTGGAGGGGAAGTGGCTTCAAATGACTGCCTACCACAGGCCACACACCGTACATAATCCCTCTCCACACACTGCCCCAGGAGGTAGGTACTCCCCTCCATATTTTATAGACAAGAAAGTGGAGGCTCAGAGGTATGACGTGACTTGCCTTGGGTCATACAGCTGGTTACTAGAAAAGCCAGACCCTGCTGACCTGGCTCTGAGCTCTTCAGTGTGGCACTGAGGAAAGAAAAGATGGGAAAGAAGGGTGACCTGCTGGCTTTCCTTCCCCCGGGGTGCTGTGGCCACCCCCAGGGTCTGGTCAGGCTGAGCCTATTTCTCTGCATACCCCAAAAGTTGTCTTCCCTATTTCCAGTCCTTTCCTCACCTCCTCCAAGGTCAGGCAGCGGGCCAACTTCCTTCTAGCCTCAAGATGATGGTCCACCAACTCCTTGAGCAGTGGCCCTGGAGTAGGTTGGTTACCATACCTCTTTCTGTTTGCCCCACAGTGAGCTTCTTGAGGGCAATGGCCTTGACTGTCTCTGAGCCACATGGCACTTACTAACTCCTGGAAGGTCCTATCCATCGAATGAATGAATGAATGGATGAATGAATGCAGCACGCTGGCTTTCTGGAGGGTCTTGGCTCCCTATCCTGGTTGCCGTGAGCTGGGAGCATTTTCATATGAGTCCAATAGGTGAAAAACAGAGTCTGCTCTGGGACACAACCTGCCCATGGGTTCAAAACCCCAGGAATGCAGCTGTCCTTTCTGTTTGGACCCTCAGGTGGGCTGTACCAGGTAACTGTGTTTCCGCATTAGGAAAAGAACTTAAAAGAAAGAAGAAAAAGCACCTTCACAGTCAGGCTAAGACCTGTGCCTGCTTCTCAAGTTGCTGTTCAAAAGGCCATGCCCATGCCTTCCGGGCAGGCCGTTGAGGGGCTGGTGTGGGGTCAGGGAGTGGCTGTGTGGACTCTCCCTCACAGAGCCACAGCTTTCATGCAGGTGAATTTTCTCTCCATTACTCAGCTTCATGTTGTCCTCACCAGCTGCATGCTCTGCACTGGGGTCTGACAGGGGCTTTCTTGGGGTCAGACGAGGGAAAGGAGACACCTGTAACTGGGCTCTGTCCGGCCCTCGTCTGTCTTCCATTCATGGCAGCCAGAGTACTTGCTCAAAAATGCTACTCTGCTTGTGCCACTCCCTGCTCTGCACCTCCACAGCTGCCCGGTGCTCCTTGGTTCTCCACAACCTAGATTTGGCTTGTTTTTCTGGCCTTGTCTTTTGGCCACCTTATACCTGGAGCACCTGTAAAGCGTGAAGGTGTTTTTGCACAGGCTGCTTCCCTTTGAGTGGTCTCTCCCCTCTTTCCCATTCTAATGGGAACCACCTATTCTTAGCTTCCTAACCAGTTCCTTGCTGCCAGCCTTGACCCCTGCAGTCTGTACTCCATAAGCAGCTAGAGTAATCCTTTTCAAAGGTGTTAGGCCAGGGGTCTTAAAGGTCAAGGCCCTACAATGGTCCTCATCTCACTCATGAAAAGTTGCAATGTCCTACAGGGCCCTGCCTAATCTGCCTTTGGTAAGTTATCAGATCTCATCTTTTCCATTTTTGCCAGTGTGGCTCAGATGGTTGCTTGTCCCCAAATCTATCTTTCTTCTACTGATTTTTGGCTTGGAATAGGGCCACTTGGAATAAGACTCCTTTACAGTTGGGAGTGGTTACATGACTAAACTTCAGCCAATGGGATGTGAGTGGAATTGTGTGTAAGTGCTTGGTAAAAAAGCTTAGGGGAGGGATCTGGTCCTATTCTACCCTTTACTCATTACTGCTGGCTGAAATGTGGATGTGGAGGTGATGGCTGGCACTGCAATAGCCACTGGGAGCCATGAGGAAACATTAGGAATTCTGCTTGTGTATGGCAGAGGACCAAGATACGAGCCTGAGTCCCTGCTACCATCGAACACCCTATCACTCCTGGACTATCTTTAGGGTCTGAACTAAGAAGAAACAAAATTAGATTGTTTAAGCCACAATTATTTCGGATTTTCTGCCACTTGCAATCAAACATGATTCACCCATATTCCTTTGGTCACTGTGCTCTGGCCAGTAGCCTCTTCACTATTCTGTACCACACAGAACATGTTCCTACCTCAGGGAATTTTGCCTGTGCTTCCCACTGCTAGGTTCGATCTTCTCTAGATTTCTGCACAGCTTCTTCCCTCCCTTCTTTCAGGTTCCTACTCCAGAGCATTATGTCAATGAGACCTTCCCTGACTGCCTTGTATTACTCATATCTCACTCAGTTTTATTTCTTGCACAGCAGTTAACAGATGAACCATTACAGATTCTGCATATTCACTTGTGCCCTTTTGTTTATTTTTCTACACCAGAATAGAAGCCCCACGAGGGCAGGCACAGTCTCTTGTCTACTGAGTAACTCACACTGCCTAAAGGCTCACAGGCCCATGTTCTCTTTCAGTGCAAAGGGACCTATGGATGTTTTTTATATTTATATTTCCATTTTTATTTTTTTGAGACAGTCTCATTCAGTTGCCTTGGGGTTGAGTGCCATGGTGTCACAGCTCACAGCAACCTCAAACTGTTGGGCTCAAGCTATCCTTTTATCTCAGCCTCCCAAGTAGCTGGAACTAGTAGCTGTGCTAGTTGCCAAAATGGGACTAGCCGCCAAAATGCCTGGCTAATTTTTCTATTTTTAGTAGAGACTGGATCTCATGCTTGCTCAGGCATGTCTTGAACTCATGAGCTCAAACAATCCACTTGCCTCAGCCGCCCAGAGTGCTAGAATTACAGATGTGAGCTACTGTGCCCAGTGTTTTTTATATTTATATGTATATATATATTTTAATATAGAGCTCTGCAATTTATTCTCTCTCTCTCTCTTTTTTTTTTGCAGTTTTTGGCCAGGGCTGCGTTTGAACACACTACCTCCAGCATATGGGGCCAGCGCCCTACTCCTTTGAGCCATAGGCGCTGCCCATATACATATATTTTTTTGAGACGGTCTCACTATGTTGCCCTTGGTAGAGTGCCGTGGCATCACAGTTCACAGCAACCTCAAACTCCTGGGCTTAACCCAGCAGTTCTCAACCTGTGGGTCGTGAACCCTTTGGGGGTCGAATGACCCTTTCACAGGGGGCACCTAAATATATCTTGCATATCAGATATTTACATTATGATTCATAATAGTAGCAAAATTACAGTTATGAAGTAGCAACAAAAATAATTTTATAGCTGGGGGTCATCACAACATGAGGAACTGTATTAAAGGGTCGCGGCATTATGAAGGTTGAGAACCAGTGGTTTAAGCGATTCTCTTGCCTCAGTCTCCTGAGTAGCTGGGACTATAGGCTCCTGCCAAAATGCCCAGCTATTTTTTTGGTTGTAGCTGTCATTGTTGTTTAGCAGGCCCGGCCCATGTTCTAACCTGCCAGCCTCGATGTGGCTGGCACCTTACTCACTGAGCCACAGGTGCTGAGCCTGTTTTTTATATTTTTAAAGAGTTGCAAAGAAGAGGTAGAATGAGAAGATGATAAAGAATTATTATTAAAGAGACTGTATTTAACCTGTAAAGCCTAAAATATTTATTATCTGACTTTTCATTTATTATTATTTTTTTTAGAGACAGAGTCTCACTATGTTACCCTCGGTAGAGTGCATGGCATTACAGCTCACAGCAACTTCAAACTCTTGGGCTTAAGTGATTCTCCTGCCTCAGCCTCCCAAGTAGCTGGGACTACAGGTGCCTGCCACAACGCCTGGATATTTTTTGTTGTTGTTACAGTTGTTCATTGTTTTAGCTGGCTTGGGCCAGATTCGAACCCACCAGCCTCCGTGTATGTGGCTGATGCCCTACCCACTGAGCTACGGGCACTGCCCTATTATCTGACTCTTCAGCTGACCTAGAACAGGAACAGCTCCTACTAGGGCTCAGTAAATATTTGAATGGTCCAGGTGTGAGTAGCTCACATCTATAATCCCAGCACTTTAGGAGGCTGAGGTGGGAGGATTGTTTGAGGCTAGGAGTTTGAGACCAGCTCATAATGGCAACATAATGATACCTTTCTTCTAAAAAAAAAAAAAGAAAAACAACAAAAAACCAAAAAAAGGTCCAGGTCCATAGTGGCATACCTTGGTCCTAGCTACTTGGAGGATGAGGTGGGAGGGGTACACAAGTCCAAGAGTTGGAGGCTGCAGTAAGCTATAATTATGCCACTGTATGCCAGCCTGTGCAACAGAGTGAGACTATCTCAAAATAATATTTTTTTAAGGGTGCTGCCTGTGGCTCAGTGAGTAGGGTGGTGGGTTCAAACCCGGCCCCAGCCAAACTGCAAAAAACTCGGGAGGCTGAGCAAAGAAAATCGTCTAAGCCCAAGAGCTGGAGGTTGCTGTGAGCTGTGACACCACAGCACTCTACTGAGGGTGATAAAGTGAGACTCTGTCTCTAAAAAAAAAAAAAAAATTTTTTTTTTAAATGAAAGAATGAGTATTTTAAAATTCAGCTTTAAATTACTTCCTACCTCATGGAAAATTAAGATGCCTTCCCTCATATTTTATAGATCTGTCTCTTCCATCAGGCTATAAGAATCTTCCCACTTGGTGACCTAGAGCTTTGCCAGTCATAGAGTAGGTGCTTAATAAATATTGAATGAATAACCAAGTCTGTCTTATTTGCTTAGCATCTAGTACAGGTGCTAAATAGATATTTGTGGGGCAAATGAACAAAGAATGGAGACTTCTAGAAACCCTTCCAGCTCTACATAAGGCTCTAGGCCTCCTCTTGGAAGCACCCAGCGCTGGTACCTGCTCATCTTATGAATAATTGATACTACTTATAAGTAAGAACAGAGGGTTTATTTAAGTGTAGATCCAGTTAGGTCATGTAACTCTCCAAAAAGTTCAACCTACTTTTAACACCTGATGGTGGCACAGTTGTACCACATATAATGTTCAAGACTCTAATGAATGCACTGGTCTATTTATTTCTGCACTAATTAGTCTGCCAATAGGATTTGGCAAAATATGAGCAGTGACAGAATCAGGGAATCAGAAGTTTTACTGTGAGCAAGACACGAAGCCAGAAAATGAGGAGGGCCGAGAGCTCTGGGCTGAGACTCTGGGCTGGCATGAGCAGAGCAGGGACTGGCACGGGGCTCAGGGCTGGAACCTCCTCTGAGGCTGGCTCTCGGGCCAGGTCCAGTCCTACCATCTCCTTGCTGTTGTTCCATGGCAATAGCTTTTACACTGTAATTCTCTGTCATGAAGTGGACACAAATTGCTTTTTCAGTACCAGTTCTCTCCGAGCAAGTTGTTTTCATTTTACTCAGAGCACTCAACTTATTGAAAGTGATGAAAAAAGTTCATTTCCTCTATCAGGAGTCTCAAACTAGGCTTCCAGCCTTTTAGTGAAGAGCAGACACCTACTGGTGAAGGGTGACATTGCAGCCAAGCTCTACAAGGCATAATAATTGCTATATCTCAAAGTTGAGGCAGGCAGCTCAAATGTAGGAGGTGCCAAGTATGAAATCAAAGGTTGCTTAGACAAGGAATAGAATTCTTTTGGGAAGAAAGAGGTCAGGAGAAAGGAAGAAATTTGACAGTGGAAGGGTGATTTTATTATTAAGTGTTAACTATAAAATGTTCTCAAGGGGTATAGTCCCTAATCTACCACAACAGTTTTGTATTTGGACTTCTTTCTTCATAATGACATGTCTTGAATTTTTAAAATGATGAGTAGAATTTTCCATCCAGAAACTCATCATACTGCTAATCTTGCTGAAATAATCACTAAGCAAGATAACTCTTAAATAAGTAAAGGGTAGAAAAAGCAGGAAGATATTCCTCATATCATCAATCTGCTGAATTTTGGTGAGGAGACTTTTTTTTTCTGCAGTATGAGTGGAATTTGAGACCACATTAACCGTAGTCTGTAGGAGCCAGACAGCCAGTCATCACTAGGAAATGCTAGAGACATATAAGCCTCTTCCACCTCAGAGTTTTGGCATAGAAATCTCAGGAGCTAGTCTGTCAACATTAAATCCCTTTAAAATGCAATCAAAAAGCCTGATTCTAAAATACAGGAGGTGTTCAAAGGTTAGATAAAAAATAAGGCTAATCCCAGCATCGGCTCTTTGTTTGAATGAAAAAAGATAATTTTTTTTCCCCACCCAGTTCAACTATAAATAAGTCTGTCCTCTATCATTGCAGGTGAATGATATAATAGTGGTTCCCGCAAATTAGAACTTCTCTTTTCCAGACAAGTCCCATCATCAAGTCTGTTCCAAATGGACACTTTTGTTTTTCACAAACCAGAGCTTTCTCTTTCCTCTCTTCTCTCCCCTCCCACACCCATTCCTTCCAGGGAAGGTCGGCACACTCAAAACCAGAAACTCTGCCAGCTCTGGAGTGGTGGCTCCTCTTCTTCTTCTCCTCTCTGCTCTATTCTAAGAAACATGTAATTATCCCTGTGGCTCAAGAACTATTTGCAGCTTTAGCAGGATACCATGGCTTTGGCCAGTACCTATTAAACTAGAAAGTAGAGCTGTAAATAGACTGGCTAGGAAAAGGTCAGTGTTAATTCCAGATACTATAGCCTAAGGCAAAGAGGTTCAGTTCCTCTCCACGCTTCCCTCTGAGAATGGCCTTGGGGCCTGTTAAGCTAACCACAGGCCCTGTACTCAGGGGCAGTAAAGGTATCTGCACTTTTGAACTTGGAATTGCTACTGATGTTGATCAGGGACACCTATATGCTTCAAATATTAGTAATGGTAGTAGTAATAAAAATAGCACCAAGCATTTACCACTTACAATGTGCTGGACACTATTTTAAGTGCTTTATACATATTGTCTTAAATCCTATAATAATCCTGAGGCAGACTGCTATGATTATCCCCATTTTACAGATGAGGAAACTGAGACCCATGTGAGGAAACACCCTTTTTCACTTCTGGGATCTCTGCTTGCTTGTCCCCCCACCAACACCCTTATCTTCATCAACCCTCTCAAACTGCCTGGCATAATAGGAAATAAAAGAATTTAGAATTATTTTACTGACTCCAGACTGGTATGGGCCAACAGAGTGGGGTGATTTTCAGTGGCAGGAAGAAAAATTTGGGCTGTTGTTATAAGTTTATAAACCTCAGTGAGAACTCAATCATTCCTTTGCATATCCAAATTCCCATCTTCTCTTTGTCCATGACTGCTTTTAATAGAAGAGTTGTGTCATCCAGGGAATGGAAAGATTATTAGGAAAGAAGATAATTTACTCTAGGGTGAGTCAAGTGGGCATAGGAATTGCTCAGTATTGCATCTATCATTGCCCAGAATGGTGGCTGAATGAAGAACGTACAGAGGCTGGGGCCTGGTTCGTGTTAAGGATGTAAAATAGATCAGGCCCAAATTAACTAAACATTCCTGCTTCTTCCCAGCTCATGCCTCAGCTGTCCCCCCAGTGCAGAATGTCATTCATTCTGGAATTCCATTCTGTCCCCTATCATTGCAGGTAAATGATATAATAGTGGTTATTATAAAAAAGACAGCTGCAGCTCATTCTTTAAGACCCAGGGTCCCTCTATTTTGGCCCTTTCCCAACACCTGAGAAAAATGCTCTTAGCTTAGAGCCACCACATTACTTTGTATGGAAAGGAACAAATGGTTAGGAAGAGGCCTGTCTCTGCCACGTGATAAAGGCATTCTCAGGGAAAGACAAGAAGCCTAGAGGGGAGGAAGTGGGGGTGTGTCCCACCAAATGGGCACAATGTAAGGGTATAGGGCACACCTCTTGGATGCAGGACACAACTACAACAGGGACCTTACCTAACAAACGCAAGCATCGTAACCTAATTGTACCCTCATATTAATCTGAAATTTTTAAAAAAGCTTGAGAAAGGAAAAAAACAGACAATGAACCTGTCTGGTTTGTAACTTTTTGTTATAGGATGAAACAGCCTCAAACCCATTTTTTGGGAAACAGGAGGGTATCATTAACCCATCCGTCCATCATCATCCACTCATCCATCATCCATCCACCATCCATAGCATCTCCAATGTGGCCCCCAGGGCCTGGAGCACAGTAGGTGCTCGGTAGGAGTGTGCTGAACACTTGAAGAGAAGAAATGGAAAATATTCTTACCAGATTTCTTTTTCCCAATGTGCTCCCTGTACAGGAAAGAAAGCGGGTGGGAAAAGAGTGGTGAGTCAGTACTTCTTGTGACATGAGTATTGACATAAGTTATTGCACTAGGAAACCAAGGTCCTCCGTCTCCCACAACTCTGTCAGTGAGTGAATAAAATCTAAGACAACCTCAGGGATCTAGACTTCCTATCAAAGAAAGAGTTCCTGCTAATTTTCTCCTTCTGTGGGAAAAGTGCTCTACAACCTGGGGACTGGTCTCTCCACTTATTTGTGGAGTGGAGGGCCCTGGGAAAGAGTCGAAGGGGCTTACATAGTCTACTATGTAAGTTAGGGTGCCATACTGCACCAAGCACCTGCTCAGGCAGAATAGAGGTCCCTGCCCCACCCGAGGGGGCAGCAGATGCTTGATGATAAATGGTGAGGGAAACCCACTGCAACTGGGCCAAGTCTGGATAGCAGTGGACACAGCACATCTCTCTCGTGGTACGTGACGGAGACTACTACAGGCTACAACTCACAGGGAATACTAAATAATGACTCCCTTGCATTTGTCTGACCAGTCCATTTGAGTTTGTATCACAAATACGGGGTTACAAAATAGTTTCAAGTCAATTGTCTCATTAGTAAAAACATTTCTAGTGGTTGAGACGGGACACATGTTGTGATAACAGGATTAGCTAATAATTACTGAATGCTATTACCCTGTGCCAGCACCCTGTTAGACACATTTAGTGCAATCATGTTTAGTTCACTTATTTAACAGTCACAATAACCCTGGCAAATAAGTACTGTTTTCATTCCCATTTTATGGATGAGGACGATGAGGCACGCAGAGGGTAAGTAACTTGCCTAAGGTCACGCTGCTAGAAAGTAGTACAGCTAGTACTTGAACTAATTTTTAAATCGAAATAATTATAATTGACATCCCATAAAACTCATCCTTGGAAAGTATACAATTTTCTGTTTTTTTAGTACATTTAGAAGGATGTGCAACCATTATCGCTATCTAATTTTGGGACATTTTCATCACCCCCAAAATAAACTCTGTACCCCTTAGGCGTCACTTCCCATTCCCTCGCCTCCTAGCCCTTGGCAACCACAACCACTGATCTACTTGCCATCTCTAATGACTTGTCTCTTAGGGACATGACACGTCAATGGAATCATACAGTATGTGGCTTTTTGTGACTGGCTTCTTTCATTGGCATCACGTCTTTGAGGCTCCTCCACGTTGTAGCACGTATCAGTGCTTCATTCCTTTTCATTGCTAAATAATACTCCACTGTATGGAATTTGCCCATTATCAAGTTACTGGATGTCTGGCTTATTTCCCCTTTTCGGCTATTGTGAATAATGCTTCTATGAACATTTGCGTGTAAGTTTGTATATGGACATATATTTTTCTGAACGGCTAGGCTACATGGTAATTTAGATTTGACTTTCTGAGGAACTGCTGGACTGACAGCCCTGTGGCTGCATCATTTTACATTCCCGCTAGCAATGCAGCAATGTCCGAAGGTTCTAATTTCTCCAGATCCTCGACAACTCCTGTTATTTATTTGATGAGGCTGTCCTAGTGGGTGTGAAGTTGCATTTCATTGTAGTTTCGATTTGCATTTCCTGGTGGCTAATTGTGCTGTGCCTCTTCTCAGATGCTTATGGGTTATTTGTGTATTTTCCTTGGAGAAATGTCTATTCCGTGTCTGGGTTTGTAACCGCTATGTAATAATACTTCAGCGCAACCTCAGGAGAGGGCTGAGAGCTCAGCCAAGCCCAGCATCCCTGGGCTGCATTCCTCCTGTGTCCGGAGGGAGTAGGCAGAGCCTGGCTTGGTGATGTCCTCCAGCCAGGCATTACATCAGCGAGGACAACCTTCACAGCCCTGGGAAGGTCGAGGGTCAGGGTGGAATACCCCAGCTTACCTTTACTTCACTAACTGGGTCCTGGTCAGATATTATTATACCTGGACTGACTTGCTAAATCTCACACAACCCTGTGAGGGTCCCTCCATTTTGTAGACGGAGACGCTAAAGCCCAGAGAGGTGAGGTACCTTGCCCAGGACTAGAACTGGGAAGCCTGGCTGCAGCCCACTCTCCCGATCACAACCCTGGACTGTCCTGAGGGTCAGGTTCAGTGTCCCTCTTAGCTCCCACTTTAAGACACACCTAACCAAGGTCCCTCTGGGCTGCTTTCAGAACACCAGTTGCCAGAGTTGCCATCCAGCCAGTCCCAGTCTCCTACGGGGCCACACACCTGTCCTACTTGTTTCCGCTGTCCCAGATGGAGCGAGGGAGTGGGAGAAGCAGCATGCATGGGCCCAAGCAGACTCATTATCTCCTCTGGGTGACATGCTTGGGATATTCCCAAGCTTTCCTACTCACAGTGGCAAAAACCTTCCTTTAAGACCACCACCATCATTTCCCCACCTCAAAACTGACTAGAAAAGACCCCCAATTTCCATCTCAAGCTCAAATTTGGGTATGAACTTCAGGATTCTGACCAAGAGGCCAACAAGCCTCTCTCCAGATTCCTTATTCCCCAACCAACACCCAGAGCCCAGATAAAGCCACCTGCTGTGGCCCCAGAGCAGCCTTCCCACCTTCCTGAAGCTATCCTTCAGGGGCAGGATATTGCTTAATCCTCAGAACCAAAATGTGAGCCGGGGGAGCCGCTCCCACTTTACTTATAAGGACACAAGCTCAGTCTACGGCCATACCACCCTGAACGCCCCCGATCTCGTCTGATCTCAGAAGCTAAGTAGGGTCGGGCCTGATTAGTACTTGGATGGGAGGACGCAAGCTCAGAGAAGTCACTTGTCCAAGGTCACAAAGCTGAGAAGGGACAAAGAGATGTGAACCTTCTCCTTTCTGCAGCCTCTTGGAACCAGATTACATGTCTTCCAGCATGATGCTGGTGAGCTTGCCTCAGCCATCACTTAGTGCTTTCTTTGGTATAGTCTTTGTATTTTTAGTAGGTGAGTCACGTGTGTGTGCACCTGTGCCTGAGTGTGTGTGCACATGTTCACGCAGCCTTTCCCAACACTGTCCAAGGCGGCAGGCCCTCCATACCTATTTGCTGAATGGATGAACAACGCCAGGAGTCCTGGCCCTGCGCTACTTCTAGAAGCCCAAGCCAAAGGGCAAGCAGGACAAGGACTGCCTTGGCCGCGCAAGAGGGGAAGACAGAGAGCATGACAAAATCACCCTGCAACCTCCCCAACTTCCTGCCTCCTCTTGAAGACTGGCTCCCCTCCACGTCCTTGAGTGTCCTTTCCTGAAAGAAGGTGACCCTCCCAAGCACAGCAGGCTGCCCCTGGCATGGCTCTCTCCCCTCTGTGCCAAGTTGATCTGAAGCTCACTCAGAGGCTGGGGACCCACTTTAACTACCCACCCTCACCAGAAGGGAGGCCAAAGCCTTCCTATTCCTAGTATTAACATTCAGATGGGCCACCAAGGCTGGGGCTCTTAAGTACAGGTCCAAGTAGGTGTGCGATTCTGCACATACGAAGCCTCCTGAAAGTGCAGGCATTTTTCTAGGGAGAAGGAAGAAAGCTTTTATTGGAATCTCTATGTGGTTCATGATACCCCAAAGTTGAGATCTCTGGGACATGGACAGGAGGTAGAAGAGAATCTGCCTATCACTGAACCCACAGCCGAGGAAAACACTAGATCAGTACGCCTCCTCTGGTGGCTGGTGGTTCTCCCTGCTTCTGCCCCTGGGCAGTAAGTAAGATCTGCAGAGCACATTCCAGTGCTTTCTGTACATCTTCTCTTTGGATTCCGCATGCAGTTCTGTGAGGGAGGTGTCACAAGGCCCAGGGCCGGGAAACAACCTGCCCACACTCAGCCAGCTTAGAACTAGCTGCTATGGACTTAATGTTTGTGCCTCCTCAAAACTCACATGCTGAAGCCCTAACCACCAATGTGAAGGCATTTGGGGATGGAGCCTCAGGGAGATGACTGGGTCGTGAGGGTGGAGCCCCCATGACGGCATTGTAGCCCTGATAAGAAATGACATAGCAGAGCTGACTTTCTCTCTTTCTCCCCTCACCATGTGGGGACCCATCAAGGCATCCGCCTCAAATCAGGAAGTAGCCCTCACCAGCTACGGAAATGGACCGCACCTTGATCTTGAACTTCCAGTCTCCAGAACTGTGGGAAATTTATTTCTGTTGTTTAAGCTGCCCAGCTTGTGATGTTTTGTTACTGCACCCCAGAGTGACTAAGACAGTGGTCAAGCAGTTATCCCTGCTGAGGACTATTCACCTGGCATCTTAATGACTCTTCAAAGGTAGTATTGGAATTAAAAACAGCAATGCCTGGGCATTCAGAGAGGAACAATCCCTTGGATACCACATTTTGAGCATCTGGTTTGTTCTTAGAATTTTTCCCCAAGGCAGCTGTTCAGTCCTCACAGATACTCTAATAATACTGCTATTCTCCTTTCACAGTGGAGTAAATCAGAGTCCAGAGGCAAAGTGGGAGAGGTGCAGGGCTATACCACCCATGAGCAGTGGAGGCAGGATTTGAACCCGGGTATACCCAATTCCAAACCCAGGCTTTTTTCTATTAAGTAAGGCTTGTCATGTCTTATGGGACACACACACAAAGGCTGCACAGAGCTCAGGTGCAGACTCAGGCAGACTGGGGAAAATTCACCACCACTTGTTCTAAGCCATGCATCTCCTTTACTACCTGGAACCTCAGCTTCTTCATCTGCAAAGTGGGAATGAGTTTTTAATCTGGTAGTTCTGTGAGAGAATGAAGGGGGAACTGAACATGATAAGCGCCATACCTTTGACTCACCTTGTATAGAAACTGTAACTGAAGACCAAGGCTATGAGACTGAAGGGCAGTTTGGTCTTAAAAAGCCCAGGAGGACAGAAGACAAAACGTATTTTGAGAATATACTATCATGTCTTGTGATATTGATAAAAATTGGGAAATGTGTGCTAGAATCAAATGCTAAAGATATCAAGAACAGAAACATTAGCTCGCATGGGCTGAATACCCAATAGGATCAGTTTTAGACTTATTCTGTTTATTTATTTATTTTATGAACATGCCTTGGCTCTTATGTTGGCAAGATGTTTCCTTGCAATGATCTGATTCAAAAGGTTCACTGCTGTCTCTTATGGAATGCATTCCTACTTCCAACTAGGACTTCTATGCAGCTTCTGCGTGTGCCCTCTAGGAGAAACTGTATTTACTCACTCCATGCTTGTCACAGGGATGGTATTTACTGCCATATATTTAATGCAGGAAACGTCCTCCTCTGTGTGCTACTCATTAGTCTGTGATGTCTGAACTTCATTCTGGATGCCGTTGTGTACGGCAGTTATACGTACAGTATAAATGACCTGACTGCACTTGTCAAAATTCTTTGATGCTTTCTTCTTATAAGTCTATTAAAAAATAATAACTTTTATGACTCTAACAGATTCATTTCCAAAAAGCAGCATGTGTCTTTCTCTCTGGACATATGTAAAGTGCTCAGCACACCCCCCGCCCCGCCCATAACTAAGTTGTGATTGCTTAACAAACCTAAGCCTTGCTTATGATTACTGACTGGGGAAGCGAGTGAGCTCAGAGCTCAGAGCAGCAGTTTCTATACCTGTAAGAAAGCCTGGATGGCACAAACCCCAAACTCTGCAGGCTCTTGTTCTGTGACCCCAGGATCGCCCCGGCACTTTGGCCTGGGGTCTTCCTTTCCACATTGCTGTTTTTCTACTAGCCGGATCGCTTCTTTCTTTCCCAAGGGGCCTTGTGTCCATCATTGTTTCAGGCCAGCAGGGATGCCGGTGTGGGGAGGCAGGCGGTATCTGGGTCCTGTGCAGTGTGCCCTGAACGTCTAGGGCTGCTGGCTGTGTACTGATAGGGCCCTAGGGGTCCTGCCTGTCCCCTGGGAGAGAGGCGACAGGGAGGCAGGGCTGTGCTGGATATCCTGGACAGCTTTGGAGCCTGGCTGATTAGGATCAAATTCTGTCACTCACTGGCAAGGGGACCTGGTGCTGATCTCTGTTGCTCATCCACTCACATCCCCAATGTCTCCTGAGTACTTTACCTCTGTGGAAGAGACACCAGAGGAATCTACTCATGGGTTCACAGTCTGCCCTGTTCCAACACACTGTAGCAAGGGTGGAGTATTATGGGATGACAGCTAGCTTCCTTCACCTGTCAAACAGGATGATCGTTACCCACTTTGCAGTGATGGGAAGGCTAAGTGAAGTGTGGCCTTGGAGGGGCTCAAGCAGCGAAACTTAGACTAAATTTCACTGTGCTTTGCTTCAGGGAAGCTGGACTGGCATAAGGGAGGGCTCTGGGAGCAGCATCTGGAGAAGCCCACAAACCCACTTACTCTTTTGGGGGATTCAGGTCCTCAGGTCTTGTCTCAAAGAACTGCAGCACCTCATCACACTGAGAGATGTAGGGAGGCAGCTGGATCAGGGCCTGGAGGAGAAACACGGGGAGTCCAAAGGAAGGAAAGGGGTATCAGGAATGCGCACGCCAGAGGCTCCCCAACTTGGGCAGGCCCCAGAATCACCTGGAGGGCGTGCCAGAACACACATCTCTGGGTACTACCCAAGTCTCTCCGACTCAGTAGGTCTGCAGAGAGGCCAGAGACTGCATTTCTAAAAAGTTCCCTCACAGACTGTACATGCATGTATATAATAGGGATATTTGGACAAAATATATGCACATATTTAGAGAAAATCATATAATACTGTACATGCTATTTTGTGAACTGATGTTCTCACTTAACAATAAATTGTAAACTTCATGGCATTTCATTATTGTTCTACAACATCGACTATCCTGGATACCGGCTGTCTATTGTATAATGGATCATAGTTTATTCAAGTACTTGCCTACTGGTGAACATCCAGGTTGTTTCCAACATGCTTACATATATGTTTTAACTCACAAATCTGGGGTATTTTTATTTATTTATTTTTTATTGTTTGGGATTCATTGAGGGTATACAGAATTAGGTTACACTGATTGCACTTGTTAGATAAAGACCTTCTAAGGATTATATTCCGCCCCCCAAAAGTGTGCCATTCATTGTGACCCCCTTCCCTCCTCCCCTCTCCCACTTGCTCATTTCCCTGCCTTGCCCCCTTGTATTAGCTCATCTTCTGCCTCCCTATTAGAATTGAGTACATTGGATTCTTGCTTCTCCATTCTTGTGATGCTTTGCTAAGAAGAATGTTTTCCACCTCCATTCAGGTTCATACAGAAGATGTAAAGTCTCCATGATTTTTAGTGGCTGAATAGTATTAGTGAATACTATTAGTGATACATATACCACAGCTTGTTAATCCATTCCTGAGATGGTGGGCATTTAGGCTGTTTCCACATTTGGCAATTGTAAATTGAGCTGTGATAAAAAGTCTGGTGCAAATGTCCTTATGATGAAAGGATTTTTTTTTCTTCTGGGTAGATGCCCAGTAACGGGATTGCAGGATCAAATGGGAGGTCTAATGTGAGCTCTCTGAGGATTCTCCATACTTCCTTTCAAAAAGGTTGTTTTAGTTTGCAGTCCCACCAGCAGTATAAAAGTGTTCCCTTCTCTCTACCTCCATGCCAGCATCTGTAGCTTTGAGACTTTTTGATGTGGGTCATTCTCACAGGGGTTAGGTGATATCTCAGGGCGGTTTTGATTTGCATTTCTCTGATGATTAGTGATGATGAGCATTTTTTCATATCTGACTTAGCCATTCATGTGTGTTCCTCAGAGAAGGTTCTATTCATATCTCTTGCCCATTGATATATGGGACTTTTGGGTCATTTTTGGTTGATTAATTTGAATTCTGTACACCTCCTAGTTATCAAGTTTTTGTCCTATTCAAAATATGCAAATATCCTTTCCCATTGTGTAGGTTGTCTGTTTGCTTTGGTTGTTATTTCCTTAGCTTTTCAGTTTAATTAAGTCCCATTTGTTTTTGTTGCAATTGCTACATAAAATCTTTCCCCAGGCTGGTATCTTCTAGTGTTTTCCCCACACTGGCTTTGAGGATTTTTATTGTTTCATGCCTTAGATTTAAATCTTTTATACATCTTGAATCAATTTTGTACATGGTTAGAGGTGTGGGCCCAGTTTCAGGCCAAATCTGAGGTATTAAAGTGAGGAGTCTGTTTTATGATCTGGATAGAGGTTAGAAGTCTCCAGGCTAATAAGGTGTTGAAACATCTGGGCTCTCACTAGCCAGTTCCATTCTAAGCTGTCACAACAGTGAACTGTACTGACAGGGTGAACAGGAAGGTAGGTGGAGGGCAAAAGTGGGACTAGGCCCTTGTGCTAGTTTATCTACCAACAAATATTCATTCAATGATTCAACAGGTGTTTTCTTTGGACCCAGAGCTGTACCAGTTTCTGTGCCAAATACAAGAGAAGTACTGGGTACATCCTGCTCATTAAAAGATGTGGAACTCAGACATGTTTCCATAATAAATTAACAGCTCAGTTTAATAAATATTTACTTAAGTCCCCGCTGGCTCAGGTCTTTAGCTGGGGTGATGAGGATGCAGATCCTAGTACACTAGAGTTGGTTCATGAACGTATTTTATTACAAAAACCTGTGCAAGTAGCATGACCATGCATAAGCATGATTTGCACAGGAGATTCTGCCAGCCATATTGGCTCACCAGTGAATGCTCTCCGGTGAGCCAGGACTCTGTTCTCTTCTAGATGGCCTCAGTTCCCTGGTGCCTGTCATATGTCTTCTCACTAAGCTAAGCCTGAGTCTGAGATGAATGAGCTACGTCTTGTATTTCTTATATAACGAGTCCTTAAAAGCTCACCACCCATCCCTAAAGTGATAGGCAACCTTGTAGCAGGACTGAGTTCAGACAGACCAATGAGGAGACAAATGGAGGCTTCCAATATGGTACCTTCTACAAGGTTTCAGGGGTGTTTTGACCCCACATGATTATTTCCCCCCATTAAACAAATTTTAATTGTGGTAAAAAACACATAATATAAAATTGACCATCTTAACCATTTTCAAGTGTGTAGTTCAGTAGCATTAAGGACATTTACTCTGTTGTGCAAATATTACCACTATCCATCCATAGAACTCTTACTCTTTTTTTTTTTTTTTTGAGGCAGAGCCTCAAGCTGTCACCTGGATAGAGTGCCATGACATCACAGCTCACAGCAACTTCTAATTCCTGGGCTCAAGCGAGTCTCTTGCCTCTGCCTCCCAAGTAGCTGGGACTACAGGCACCCGCCACAATGCCCGGCCATTTTTTTTTTCGGTTGCAGCCGTCATTGTTGTTTGGCAGGTCTGGGCTGGATTTGAACCCGCCAGCTCAGGTATACGTGGCTGGCGCCCTTAGCCCATTGAGCTACAGGCACCGAGCCAGAACTCTTACTCTTGCAAAGCTGAAACTCTGTACCCATTAAAAAATAACTCTTGGCTCAGCAACTATGGCTCAAGTGGCTAAGGCTCCAGCCACACACACACCTGAGCTGGCAGGTTCAAATCCAGCCTGGGCCTACTAGACAAAAAGGATGACTGCAACCAAAAATAGCCAGGCGTTGTGGCGGGCCCCTGTAATCCCAGCTACTTGGAAGGCAGAGGCAGGAAAATCACTTGAACCCAGGAGTTGGAGGTTGCTGTGAGCTGTGATGCCATGACACTCTATCCAGCTTGAGGCTCTGTCCCAAAACAAAAAAAACCCAAAACAAACAAAACAAAATCCCAAAACTCTCTCTGGTTTGGTGCCTATAGCACAGTGGTTACGGCACTGGCCACATACACCCAGGCTAGCATGTTCAAACCTAGCCCGAGCCAGGTAAACAACAATGACAACTGCAACAAAAAAATAGCTGGGCATTGTGGTGGGTACCTGTAGTCCCAGCTACTCGGGAGGCAGAGGCAAGAGAATTGCTTAAGCTCACAAGTTTGAGATTGTGAGCTGTGATGCCATGGCACTCTACCGAGGGCAACATGGTGAGACTCTCTCGGAAAAACAACAACAACAACAACAACAAAACAAAACAAAACAAAAAACTCTCCCTTCTGGCCCCACGCCAGGCACCCACCATCGCATCTTCTGTCTCTATGAACTCACTATCCTTGGTAGCTCAAATGTGGTGTACGTGGAATCATACAGTTGTTGCTCTTTTGTGTCTGCCTGATTTCATTTAGCATGTTCATTCACTTGAGGTCTATCTGTGCTGTAGAATCTCCTTCCTTTTAAAGGCTGAGAACTATCCCATTGTATATCTGTATCATATTTTGCTTATCATTCATCTGTTATGGGCACTTGGGTTGCTGACACTACATGACTTTTGAGTTAGGCTCTAACTTTGAGCCAAACCTCCCAGGTTACAACGTGCCTCAATCCCAAAGTGGAAAAACACAACTTGAAGGGAGTAGATGGTTTCACAGGGCACCTTCCCTGGCACTGTCCACTCTTTCATCTTTTGGAGGGTGAAGTATGCTGACCTAAGGGGTATACTGATTTTTAAAATCAGACTCCTGCTCTGCAGCAAATCTCCAGGGATTGACCATTTCCAGGACTCAGGCAGAGTCCCAGAGGGAAGATCAGCCTCCCACCCCTATTTTTTTTCTGGTTCAGAGCAATGAGTATTCATTCTCTTGGCCAGGACGCGCTGCTGTCTGCCCACCCCCTCCCCCGTAGTGTCTCTTTCCCCTGAAATCCAGCAGCTCTTGCAGTTGGAACCACATAATGAAGGTGCTGATTATATGCTGGGCTGTGCAGTGTCCCGGTTGCCTTGTGTGCAAATATCTTGCGGCTCCCCAAGACTGCACTCCCGGACGATGGCTCAGTGCGTGGTGAGGGATGCATTCCTCTGTATCCCTTTATGTAACCCTGGGAGCGCTGGCCCATTTTGGAGATGGGGAAACAGAGGCTCTGGTGTGGTGACCAGGACTTGAATGACAAGGGCTGGCTGACTTCACTCCTCTACTCCTAAACCCACAGGTGGGAGCTGTTCTTTCTCCACCTTTCTTACATGCCTAGAAAGTTCTGGAGAGATCTATGATATGTGGTTGAAAAGTATTCACTGAATTAATGAGGAAGAGGGCTGGCCCTGAACACATGGCCCTGCTATAAGAGAGCTGTGTGGATGTGGGGCTTGAGCCCTGGGGTGGTCACTGTCTCTGCCTGAAGGGGTCCTCCCTGGGGCTCCTTGCTGAAATGGGCAGAGGGCCCACAGGGGAAGGGACAACGAGGCCCACAGAAACCTCCCAATAATGTCAAGTTCTCTTCTGGTTTTGAGCTATTCCTAGGAAGTGAAAGCCAAACCAAAACTCCCAAACCATAAAATAAGCCAAGTTACTAACAAGAGGCAGTGGTGAATGCTTTGATGTTGGCCCCTCTCATTTTGGAGGGACTGGCTAACAGTAAAAATGACACGTGGCAAAGAAACAGTTCTGCCTCTGAAGTACTTCAGGATTGCCCTGGGTTTGGTCAGTAGTGACAAAGAAGCACAGTTGCAGCAAAACTCAGTTCTATTCTAGAAGGAATCCTGGCCCTTTGGACAGATGTGGCTGGTCATCGCAGGTACCAGACAGGACAGCAAGTCCTGCTTGCATAGAGTAAGAAAAAAGTCAGAAACAGCTCCTGATTCTAGCTCTGTCACTTCCTACCTGTGTGCTTCTACCAAAGTCCCATTACCTCTTTGAACCTCAGTCTGTTCATCCCATCTTAGAGGGTTGTGCTACAGAAGTGGCTGTAGATTTCCACCCTATTTTTTTACTTAGCTGCTTGGTAAACATCAGTTAACCCCTCTGGTTCGCTGTACTGCACCAAGTGCAATAGTATGGTGGTTTCTAAAAGGAGTATTTAGAAGCAGAAGGATGATCATGTTATATGACTATGCCTTGGCTAGGGAGAAAGTTCATGTTTTCTGAGTTCTCTTTCAATCCTCTTTAAGTTCAAAAAGAAGGCCCCACAGAGGTAACACTCCTTCATCTTGGTTCTTGAGAGCAGCACCTGGCTCTTCAGGTCCTTGGGCAGGCAAAAGTAGCCATTCAGATTTAAAAAACACTTTTGGTTGTTGTTTCATTGTTTTTATTTTTATGGCACATAATACCCATTTCATATTATGGTTGTGAAAATAAAGTTTCTTCTCATATATTAAGAAGTTTAAAAAGTGAGTTAATTTAAAAATAATAATACAGGTGGTAGTATATGACAAAAGTCTGGAAGAAGGAAGGTCTCTAGCGACTCAAGTATGGAAACCCTGTTCTTGTACTTCCATAGTTTATTTCCTAGCTTCTTGAGATGGAAGCATAGGTCTTGATTTTTAACTTTTCTTCTGTATTAAAATATTCATTTAAAGCTATACATATTCTTGGCTTGGTGCCTGTAGCTCAGCGGTTAGGGCACCAGCCACATACACCGGAGTTGGTGGATTCAAACCCAGCCCGGGCCTGCCAAACAACAATGACAACTACAACTAAAAAATAGCCAGGTTTTGTGGCGGGTGCCTGTAGTCCCAGCTACTTGGGAGGCTGAGGCAACAGAATCACGTAAGCCCAAGAGTTGGAGGTTGCTATGAGCTGTGACCCACAGCACTCTACCCAGGGTGACATAGTGGGTCAAAAAAAAAAAAAAAGCTATACATATTCTTCTAAACATTAATTTTGCTGCATCCCACAAATTTTGATATGCTGTGTTTTCATTAACATTCTAACCCAAATTACAGTAATCTCCATTATTAGTTCTTTCTATTTATTTATTTGCTTATTTGTAAATTTCAGATTAATATGCAGGTACAGGTGACGCCTGTAGTTCAAATGGCTAAGTTGGCAGTCACATACACCAGGGCTGGCAGGTTTGAATCCGGCCTGGGCCTGCCAAACACTGACAACTACAACCAAAAAATAGCCAGGTGTTATGGTGGGCGTCTGTAGTCACAGCTAGTTGGGAGGCTGAGGCAAGAGAATTGCTTAAACCCAGGAGTTGGAGGTTGCTGTGAGCTGTGACGCCATAGCACTCTACCCTAGGGCTATAGCTTGAGCAAAAAAAAATGCAGGTACAAACCATTAGGTTATAATTCACACATGAAAGGTTAAAGTCAGAGTTGTAGCTGTGCCCTGCTCCGTTATTATTTCTTTTTAATTCGTGGACTATTTAGATATGTGCTGCTTAATTTCACATTTTGGGAGATTTTATACATTTTATTTCTGGCTTAATTCTAGGGTTTCCCCCCCAGGAAATGTAGAATAAAATTTCAATAAATTTACATTTATTTGTTTCAATAATTTTAAAATTATTTGTTTTATGGTTCAGTATGTAGTTTATATTAATACATGTCCCATTCATACCTGCTAAGAATTTGTATTCTGTAATGTTAAATGAAGTGTTTAATGCCAATTAGGTAAAATCAATGGTTGTTCAAATCTTCTATATTTTTACTGATTTTTAGCTACTTGTTCTCTTCACTAAGATTAAAATTTCTACAAATGTTTTGTCTCTTTCTTCCTTTTGCTGATTTTTGTAAATTAAAATATGTAGTTATATTTATGTACATTATTACACGCAAAAAACATACAATGGCATGGGTACACTTATAAGTATGTGTGAGATTTAAGCTACACCTTAATGATAATTAGTTAATACCTGACGTTTCCTCATTGGGAACAAACACTTCAGTGAGTGAAGACTCTAACCAGAAGTCCACACTTCAGAAATGGCCACTGCACGGCATTGGTTATTTTGTATCTTGGACCAACACTACAGTCTTTATTCACTAGCGTTAACAGTCATCAGAAATGATTTTATTTTTCTACTGATGAAATGAGGGGTGTTCTAGAAATCATCTTAGACACTTTGGCCCTTGGGAGAGCCCAGTACTGTATAGCCTTCAGAATGGCGCCCTGGGTGTAGGATTCTGAACTGGTCCTGGGTTCAGCTTCTTGAAGATTTCATGTAAGACCACGGTTAGGATTTGCTGATCCTGCCACTAGAATGTCCCTGCATCTGCCTTGAGGGATCACTCACAGCAAGTGGAGTCAGACAGACAGATGGTATTTCAATGAGCCTCCAGAAAAACTTAAGTGGCTATTTATGAGGCTGCTTGATAATAAATGCTCGTATCTGTGGCAGGATTCAGCTGAATCATGTTTTCATTTGCCTTTTCATGAACGGAAGTTCTTAAATTTAATGTAGTCAAATAAATGTAGTCAAACTGCTTTTTGCATCATTAGACATCCTTTTTTTTTTTTTTTTGAGAGAGAGTCTCACTTTGTTCCCCTCAGAACAGTGCTGTGGCATCATAGCTCACAGCAACCTCAAACTCTTGGGCTCAAAGCAATTTTCTTGCCTCAGCTTCCCTGATAGCTGGGACTATAGGCATCCACCACAATATCTGGCTATTTTTTGGAGACGAGGTGTTGCTTTTGCTTAGGCTGATCTCGAACTGAGCTCAGGCAATCCATGTGTCTCGGCCTCCCAGAGTGCGAGGATTACAGGTGTGAGTGGAAATCCTTCAATACCTAGAGATTATAAAGATCTTTTCCTATTTTATCTTGTAAAATCTTTTATAACATTGCCTCTTACATTTATGTCTTTAATTTCCTTAAAAATGATTTCATGTGTGGTGTGAGGTAGGGGTTAACTTTTTGTTTTTTTTTCCCCCATATTGATGATACCTATTTATTGAGAAAATGATCTCCAAGGCTGCCTTTGTCAGTATTGTAGTGTCCAAATATACCTGAGTCTGTTCTAGGTTCTTAATTTTTGTTTCAAGTGTTTGCCTATCGTTGTGCCAAAACTGTACCAGGTTGATTAACTTTCTAATAGGTCTGGTAGAAAGTTCCTTCCATTGTAAAATATTCCTGTTAGCAAGCTTTGGGGCTATCTATAGCCCCCACCTAATCTCTACCTATTGGAGACTACTGATTTCTACCAAAATAAAACTAAGTGTGATATATCAAATTGGCTTAAGTCAGTTCACAACAATGTTGGTACAGACACCCAGATGTTATGCAATAGACTATGTAGTCTGTAAAATCAAAGGGTTGTTTCATGCCCCCCCAAGATGGGCAGTTCCCTTGAACCTGAGCCCAGGGAACCTGGCCAATCAAAACCCCAAATATCGTTTTGACTTCTTATGATTCCTTGATAGCAAGGGGTGGTAAGCAGTTTCTTCCCCATGGTTCGTCCAGGTGAGTTCATTATCTCTGTACCATTGCAAGCACTGAACAGATGCACGCAGCTCTGGAATTTAAATTTCTTTGGTTAAAAACCATTATTTATCCCTTCACAGAACCACCCCCTACAGCAAGGAGGCTATGTAGAGTGGTTTACAAGCTGGGGACCTGGGGTCTGCAATCTAAGGTGCCTTCCTCCTTCATTTTGTGGCTTAGGTGGGGCATAGTTTAGACAGAACTGGTTTCTCGCTGTAGAGGGAAGCAGGATCTAGGCACACCCACAAAATTGGCCACACTCTAGAGGGTTGACCGGCAGGCTAGAAAACAAAATTCTCCCAATGATGGCAGGTTTGCTTCCCAAGGGGGCTGGGAACTGGTAGGCTGGGAGGGCAGTTGTGAAGATGGAGTTTTTGTATGGGGACTGATTTGCAGGGTGCAGAGAGTAATGAGAGGAATTTGTCTACACTGGGCCATCTGCAGGGTCAATGGGGGCTGCTGTGTGTCTTTGCTGCTCAAGGGGAAGGTGACATAGGCATCATACCCGAAAGGGCAAATAGAAATTAGTACCCCTGCAATGGTTTTGGAGCGGTCTCCTCTCTCAACAAGGACAACAATGGAGGTGATCAGGTAGAGGATTGCCCCTATGACAGTTTGGAAGAAATAGGTCCAGGGCCAGTTTTGAATGGTATCTAGGTGTGCACGTCACACCCATAGATGACAAAACATAGCACCAAGGATCATCTCGACCACTGACAAGGGAGGAGTGCCTGGTGTCAAAGCACTGAAGCAGATCAGAATCATCCAGCATGATATAATCTCAGCAAACAGGAGAATTCCCTTTCAAGTATGTGAGATGCTGGTGTAGGCAGCCCAGTAGCTGGGGCCAGAGGTGTCTGGAGTCCGCTCTGGCATGGGCAGTGTCCCTGCAGCACGGAGGACCTTCTAGCTTGTTTGTGGTTGGAGGAGTCTGCACGTCCAGCTGTTTTGCCCACAGTCTTCCCTGGAAGGGGGCCCCCAGGGTGAAGGAGGGAGTGAATCACTGCCTTGAGGGGGCCGGGCGAGGTGTCTGCCCTGGAAACCTCCTCTAAATATCTTTTCCAAAATCTAAAGTCCAGGGGTTGGCGAAGCTCTAGGTGCAAGGAAAGTCTGACTCTGGAGAGGACTCAGGTGGACTGGGGAGTAAGCAGAATGGGCTAATTTGAGCTCTGGGACAACAGCTTCTGGGAAAGGTATTGGCAGGAAGTTCCCAGCTAGGGAAGGTGAGCCCCACGGTCCTAAGTCCTTGCCAACAGGATCTGGACAAAGGAAAGTCATCTCCAGAATTGTAATTTCAGGCTTTAGAGGTTTTTTTTTTTTTTTTTTTTATGATACAGAGTCTCACTCTGTTGCCCTGGATAGAGTTCGTTGTCATCATAACTCAAAGCAACCACAACTCTTGGGATCAAGTGATCCTCTTGTCTCTTGGGTAGCTGGGACTACAGGCATGCACCACCATGCCTGGCTAGTTTTTTCTATTTTTAGTAGACACAGGGTCTTGCTCTTGCTCAGGCTGGTCTCGGACTCCTGACCTTAAGCAATCCATGGTCCCTGGCCTCCCAGGGTGCTAGGATTATAGGCTTGAGCCACCACCTCCATATGGCTCTAGAGGTTTGAAAAAGGACAAGGGGGAGATATAAACTTTGCTCTGAGAGCTGGGGGGCAGCAGCCAGCAGTAGTGTCTTTGTGCCTGAAGGGCTGTCCCTGGAGCCTGCCCCCATCACCTATAAGGACAAATATAGGAGAAAAGCCTGAGTTTATCTGCCTCTGTGAGATACATACTTGAACATCTTGGCCTCTTCATTTTTTTTTTTTTTTGAGACAGAGTCTCACTATGTTGCCCTCAGTAGAGTGCGGTAGTGTCACAGCTCACAGCAACCTCAAACTTTTGGGCTTAAGCGATTCTCTTGCCTCAGTCTCCCAAGTAGCTGGGACTATAGGCACCCGCCACAATGCCCAGCTACTTTTTTTTGTAGTTGTTGTTTAGCAGGCCTGGGCCAGGCTCAATTCTGCCTGCCTTGACGTATGTGGCCAGTGTCCTAACCACTGAGCATGGGCGCCAAGTCCATTTTTCTTTTCTTTCTTTTTTTTGTCTTGGTTTTTTATTTTTATTTGTTTATATTATTTATTTATTTTTTTGCAGTTTTTTGGTCGGGGCTGGGTTGAACCCACAACCTCCGGTACATGGGGCTGACGCCCTACTCCTTGAGCCACAGGTGCCGCCCAATTTCTTGATTTTTTAGACAGGGTCTTGCTCCCTTGGCCAAGCTGGAGTGCAGTGGCATAATCATAGCTCACTGCCCTCTCCAACTCTGTTTTTACTTTCTTCAGAGAGGCCATAAGTGATATGTGAGTGTCCATACATAAAATTCCTGCGTTCAACTCTCAAACCCTTCAATACCAGTGATGGAGGTAACTTTGTGGGTCTTCTATTTACTCATCTATACAATAGGAATTACAAAACTCACTTCTCAAAGCTGTTGGAGGAATAAAACGAGGTCATGTCTGGCAGAGGAGACAACTATTTAGGAGTGGTTTTCCGTCCTTCTGTGACATCTCTTGCCAAGAGAGGGGTCATCTGTCCCCACACTGCCCCTTTTTGCTTAAAACTTTTTAACAAATTTATTGAGGTAAAATTTTCATATCATAAAATTTACTCATCATATGTGTACAATGTGATGATATTCAGTAAATTACAAAGTTGTGCAACCATCACCACAATCTAGTTTTAGAACTTTTCCATCACATCAAAAATTTCTCCCAATCTAATATGAAGCTAATTTATAGCTTTCATATGAAGGCTAAAACCCAATTATAGCACAGGAATACAGGGATAGGGGAAAGTGAAGTGTTTTTTTATTGTGTTATTCCCTTGATCAATATGAAGTGTCCATCTTTGTCTTTTTTTGACTTTAGTTGCTTTAAATCTATTTGTGTCTGAAAATGAGAGTGACCCCTTCTTCATTCTGGTTTCCATTTGCCTGAAATGTTGTTTTCCATCCCTTCATCCTGAGTCTTGCTTTGTCCTTCGAGGCTAGGTATAATTTGTGTAGGTAGCATGTGGATGGCTTATGCTTTTTTACCCAATAAGCCAGCTTGAGCCTCCTCAGTGGGAAATTCAAGCTATTAACATTTATTGAGAGAATTGATAAATGTGGTAGAGTTCTATTTATCTGATTTTGTGAAAATCCATTGTTTAGTTTTATCTTTTGCATCATTGCAGAAGCTAGATTCTGTCCTTTAGTTTCCGGGTGTTTAGTTTGCTGGTGGTCCATTGTGATACTCAGGGTATGGGATCTAAGTATTTCTTGCAGAGCTGGCCATGTTGTGGCAGACTTCCTCGATGTTTGCTTATCTGTAAAAGAGTTGATTTCTCCATCAATTTTAAAGCTTAGCTTAGCAGTGTATAGAATTATGAGCTAAAATTGTTCTGTTTAAGAGGGTTAAATGTAGATGACCATTCTCTTCTTGCTTGAAAAGATTCCTTTGATAAATCCATTTTCATCATGATGGTTTTGCCCCTGCAGGTCAATTGGCAATTACTCTTGGCTGCTTGCAGAATTCTCTCTTCCACCTTGACCCTGGACCGGTTCATGACAATGTGTCATGGAGAAGCTCTGTTTGAGTTAAAATGACCTAGGGGTCAATATCCTCCAAAAGGAGTGTGCCAGAGTCTGTGGCGATACTTGGGAAATTTTCATTTGTGATAATCCTATAGTGGGGCCTCTATTCCTCTGGACAGTCTTCTTCTCCTTCTGGGATTCTTGTAACTGATATGTTTGAACACTTCATGATGCCCGATAATTCTATCAGTGAATGTTCTGCTTTATCTCTCTCTCTCTTTTTTTGTCCATCTCTTTAACTGCCTCAGTCATCTCAAGAGCTTTGTTTTCTACCTCTGAGATTATTTCTTCTGCATGGGCTAATCTGTTATTGACATGTTCTATTGCATTTTTATGTTCCCTGATTGCTCAATTTCTTAATCTCTTTCTATATTCTTCATATCGTTCATCCCTTATTTGGTTCTGATTTTGGATTTCCTTTGTGTCATTTATCACTTTCTCAGCAATTTCCTTCATTGTTTTTAATAATCCATATGTTAAATTCCCTTTATATCATTTCTAACATTTTTTATAGGTAAAATCCTCTGCCATGGCTATCTCACAAACTGTGCAGGCAGAGTGTTGCTCTGTTCTGATTTCTTATGTCGCCAAGATTTTTCTACTCTTTCTTCCTCATGAGTGTTTTCTTTTTGTCTGCTTCCTTGCCCTTCTTTTTTCTTTCACTTTCTCTTCCTCTTTAAGTCACCTGTTTCTGACCTAAGATGTTGAATGTCCTTTTGGTATAGGACCAAAAGGAGTAGAGGGAAGAGCAAAAAGGAACAAAAGATTTTTTAAAAGACAGAAAACAAGAAAAATGCAGAGTAAAAGTTAAGATTGACAAAAATAAGATAAGAACAGAAAGAGAAACAGAAGTAACAGTGGTGTACAGTAGGGTGCTTTAACCCACACCTACAATTTCTAGCCTCTGGGGACCTGGGATGGATGGGTCATTCAATGTCTTGAGCTCTTTGGCAGCCTGAGCAGACACATCACCCCATCTCCATCAAATATAGAAGAAAAAAATGCTATGAATCAACAAACACATAAACCTAAAACCTTAAGGGACAAAATTGGTGGGGGGGAAATGAATAAAAGGAGCAGAAAATCTAGCAAAGATGGAACCCTTACGATTGAAGAAGAAAACAGTGAAAAATTATAATACAAGAGAGAAAAAAAAGAAAAAATCTAGGGTAAAAAGTTGAAAGCATTTTTTAAAAAAAGGAATATATATACTTACACACACAGATGAGCATATCCATCTATATCTTGCCATATATTGCCCAGGCAACAGATGATCTTCTAGGGTATGAGATGTTATTCACAACACTGATACAGCTGTAGAAATTAGAGATTGGAAGCCTCTGTCTTGCCCAGGAGACCTGATCCCATCTTCCCCATTTCTTTGCTCCCAATCCCTGCAGGGTTGGGAACCAGAAGATTTCTTCTGCCTGCTTAAAGCACACACATCTACCTTTCCAAACCCTGTTCCTTGGCCACATAGTATATTTCCCAGGAAAGCATGTGCTGCTCAAATCTTCCACAGAGTGTCTGTCCAGCTTATCAGGCAGTCCAGAACTGGCCTCACACTACGATCCTGAGGGACGAGCCTGCAAGGTGGCTCTCCCACAATGGCTGCTCCAGATCTGCTGCTACTGAAAAATGAGAGCCCTGCTCTGCCTGGTGGCTCGGTCCCAACACCTGGGTGCTGTTCAAGATCACTCCCTTGCTCATCCAAGCTCTCTGAAGGTAAAATCCACCGTGTATTCTTCTCCAAAGGGGAAAAATAAATGAAACCTGCAGGGCATATATTTTTTGTCTGAAAACTTCTGCTGCCTCCAGTTTAGCCATCCTCTGTTGGCACACAAGTTTCTGTCCCTGTGCCAATTCTACACTGTCTCTGACCTCCTCTGCTAGTACTGGAGTCTCCTGCTGCTCTCTGTGCCCCCGAAGGCAGGTTTCTGGGCACAGTCCACCAGCCAGAGGTGGCTAGAGTCCTTTCTCTCCTATCTCACTGTTCACAGCGACAATGAGCTGCTTCTAGTCTGACATCTTCCTCCGCCTCCAGGACTGTGAGCTTTGAACAATTAATGCAATATGCCTTTTTTCATCCATTTGGGGTGCTTTAATGACTATACCTCAGACAGGCACTTTATAAAAATATGAATTTAGGGTTTCAGCATCAAAAAACTGTGTGTGTGTGTGTGTGGATGTACCACTTATAGTTTTAAAGACTGGTAATAAAAAATCAAAGCATAGGAACATTCAGTGTCTGATGAAGGCCTGCTCCTCCAAAGGTACCTTCTGAGTTCTGATGAAAGGGCAAAAAGGTTCTCTCATGCTTCTGTTATGAAGGTATTAATCTCTTTCATGAGAAAGCCCTGGTTATGATCTAAACAAATCGTATAGGCCTCACCTCTTAATGCTATTAAATAAGAGATTACGTTTTATCATGGTTTTAGGGAAACACTAACATTTACACCATAATAATGGCTAACTAGAAGGCCCTCTGTTCATTATTTTAAACAGAAATTCTCCTCAGATAATATGTTTTAATGAATTGTTGCTATAAGAATAGAAGAGAGAATGAAAAATATTTTATACAACAAGACTTACTTTTTAAACAATGCATATGATAAATGATGCGAGAAAATTGTAGGGTCTTGTATAAGATTTGTCTCGGTTTAACTTTATTGCTGTAGAGAATTCCTAAAACAGGTTAATTTATTTACAAAAACAGAAATTGTTGCCTCGTAGTTGTGGAAACAGGAGAGCCCAACATCAAGAGGCTCTGATTTAGTGGGGGCCTTGTTGATGTGTCTTCCCAGGGTGGACGGGCAAGAGGAAGAAAGAACCCACTCTTGATGGTTCCTTTGTGAGGACATTAAACCCATCACATCCATCTATGAAGGCAAAACTATAATGCACAGGTCACCCTGCGTTTCAATTCTGTTACAACTGGCAATTTCCAATTTGGAGAGAATAAACATTTAAACCATCGCAAAATGGTCAAAAATTGTAGACAAATTTAAAACAACATGGGTTATAATATCAATGTTATATTATTATGTCATAGGTGTGATTTGAATAAGACGCAATTGATATTCTCAAAATTTGGGAGGGATAGATTTCACCAATGACCTAAAATCATAAACCTCCATTTGCATAACCTTTGCCCATTATGATTCATTTTCTGCCTCTGCAAAACAGACAGATTTGATTGTGACTGCTGAATTTTAAGTAAGAAGCTATATTTCTCTCTTACAAGAAAATCATAGAATGCAGGAGATAATTGCAGGGAGTAGTTTTGAACTCTAATACTTACATTTCCTTCTTTAGTCCCATCTTGGACAACTTCATTTCAGTACCCAATTAGTTCATTTATTAATGATGAGGAAGGTAATTTCAGTTTTAAGTTGACAGACTCATTTCCACGGTAGCGTATTGAAACTAGTCACTCATCTTCAAATAGCAGCTGCTGACATCTCAGGAAGAATTTGAAAACTTTTATTTAGAAACCAATCTGCTTACACATAACTTATGTAAGTTGTTTACCTCATTCTTTATTGCAGAGGATATCTGCATAAAAATGAAATCCTTATTTCTCCAGAATTCATCTGTGATAGCTATTTTGCCACCTGAAATGATATGGTTTGTTTTTTTTTTCCTCTCTGGTATCAAAACTGAAAGTCTTAGAAAGACTAGGATGTGTGAACATGCTTTTATTTCTGTACAAGTAATACGTATTTGCTCATTATAGCTATGTCTAAGATCTTGAAGATAATATTTCCATAATGCTATTAAAATTTTTTTCAATAACATTTACTTGGGACAGTTCATATCTTTGTCCTTTGCATTTAATTCTAATAGTTCCTGCTCATTGTCACTGATGATTATTATATGTTATTTTATAGTTTTTAAAACTATTAAAAATATTTACCATGTATCTCTTCCTTGATAGTCTCAGAAACTTCAGAAGTTAGGTGTCATTTTGATGCAGGATGCCTCCACTCAGGGCTCACATGGACTCCATTTTCTGGGTCTAAACAGGCTCATAATCTAATTTGATCAACACCCAAAACTTTACCACATTCCTGCACAATAGCAGTTTTAAAATTAACTTCTTCCCAATGGCCTTTGGCATCAATGGCTGTGACATATTTTATGCACACATTCCATTTCTCCAGACCCCTGGCCTGCATGGATGGAGAAACTGCCTATAACCCCTAGACAGAAAGCCAAAATAGGCCACCACACGGGTCCCCTCCTTTGTGCTGGGACTTTGCTTGTCTCCTTCTCCTCCAGTGATAAAATCTCTACTTTTGCTTATTTGTGGTGCTCTGGGACTTCATTCTTCAATTTCCTGAGACCAAAGACCCAACAGAGAAATTCCAGTAATAATTTCTTTACCAGTGAACGGGTTGAGCCATTGACAACCATCTACTAATATAAGCTCAAGCTTGATCTTCTCATAATAAAGTTCAAAATCTACCATACATTGCATCTCTGGGTATTATAAAATTGAAGAAATGTAATCAATAAGATGAATAATATGAAAACGTTTACAGCCTCAAACAAGAATGAGTCTCAATAAACATGATCTAAAAGCGAGAATATTCACAGAACAATTCACAGGACAATGTCTAATACCTAAGAGGAGGCAACTTTAGAAGAAATACTATAAACAAAGTAAAACCACCTTAACAAAATATTTTTAGTGATTATTTTAATTAAAGTTGAAATATAAGCAATCACAGTAATATGTGGATAAATTTCTTTACAGTTTTCTTAACATGGGACATGAGATTTTAGGAGAGATGAGTTTGAATTAAAACCCTCACTGATTAACAGAATGGGATGTTATGGGAGAAATTCAAAATAATGAAAGCCTAACAATTCCTTACTATGATAAAAAGAATAAATATAAAATAAAGTATGGTTACAATCTGTTTTAATCAAATTTAACTCTACCTAAAACTCATTCAATGGAATGAGATCAGTCACCCACAAGGAATACCTTCATCTTTCATAGTGGATCCCTTCATGGCTACTATTAACTATTTAAATTGGTGGTGTTCTGGATTCAATACAAGAAAAGAATTTGAGTAATCAGAGCCTTTTACAATATATTTTATTTATAAAGCCTATTTTTATTAAGGTTTGACACTCATGTAACTTTTCTAAACCAATGTTTTCAACTTTTCTTAGATACTTCAAAGGCACATATTCTACAAGTCCATTTTAAAATAGTAATAAATGTGACTCGATGCAAACAATAGAAATTGTTAAAGTATAAACTGTTAAAATAGCAAAAGTTCACACAGAGGTACACGGCAAAACGTGTTATGAACTATAAGCTGATTCTTTGAAAAGTCATAATTGGCGTGTAACTGTTCATATTCCTGGAGTCCCATGAGCTGTTTCAATGCATGTACACAAATCAGAGTCATTACCATGCACATGACTTTAAATATGTATTTCTGGTGGCAGCAACATTCAAAACATTCTAGCTGATTTTGGGGGGAGAATTTTTTCGACCTTCTCTTCTCTCTGAAGTATGGAGAATACAAAAGGCAAGGATCGGAGCCCCCCAGAGAAGGTGGAGTGTGGGATTTCCAGATGTGAACAAGTGTGAGCAGAAACTTGTTCAGAGGCAGATCAGCCGGCTGCGAGTCACCAGGTGCGGGGGCTGTCCCGGGACCCCAGCGAAGGGGACCATACGAAAAACACCTGTCAAGGGTAACAAAGAGTTCAGCTCATAAAAGAAACCAGAACATAGAGAAGTCCCCAAACCTCAGAAGAAGGTGCCGAGCCCTCCATCATCCACCGAACCGCCCCCAGTAATCTGCTCCCCGGCGCTGGACCCACCTGCACCACAGTTACACCTGCGCACCCAGGGTGGGAGCCACTGTGCGCATGTGCTTTTCCAGATCAAAAGGATATTCCTAGCACAGCAAAAGGGGCCAAGAGCCGGAACTCACTAAAGAGAAAGTCAAATGTAGACAAGAAAGAAATGTCCCCAGAAGGTTCTGAGCAAAGGATGTGTTCAGAGGGGACCGATCCTCCTGCAGTGGTTCCTCCCGTGCAGAAGAAGGCGCCGGTCTTGGAGTCTGCTCTCTTCTTGGGAGAGTGAACTTGGGGCGTGGCTGGCTGCCTGGGCGGGAATTACTTGAGCACAGGGCCATCCATAGAGGTCCTGGAATCTCCACGAGAGGGAGGTGGGGTGGTGTGTGGTCCTGGCCGTAGGTCTTCCTGCAGACACGAAGGCTGAGCTGCCTCGGATGGTGCAGGACCAGCCTGGGTTCCCAGACAGCAGGCAGGGGAATGTGCGCGCTGCTCGCACCTGCTGCCTGCAATTTTCCACCCCCACATCCTGAAGACAACTAGTGCCCCCAATGCTCCTTAGGAACAAGGTCTTAATAAAAAGTCTCTGCTCACAGGTCAGGCAGACAGGTGGGTTGCAGATGTTATCTTCAGACCCCTAGGGACCTGCTGCTCCATGGGTTAGATACAGAGACACCTATGTATAAAAAGGAAAAATATGATTTTTGGTCTTCTGGATATATGTCTAGCAGAGGAATTGTAGGATCAATGGCAGGTCTATTTTTAGATCTCTAGGTATTCTCCAAACATCTTTCCAAAAGGAATGTATTAGTGTGCATTCCCACCAGCAGTGTAGAAGTGTTCCCTTTTTCCCACATCCACGCGATGTTTTGGGATTTTGTGATGTGAGCTAATCTTACTGGAGTTAGATGATATCTCAAAGTAGTTTTGATTTGCATTTCCCTGATGATTGAGGATGGTGAGCATTTTTTTTCATGTGTCTGTAGGCTGTGCACCTGGCTTCTTTAGATAAGTTGTCCTTCAAGTCCTTTGCCCACCCTGAGATGGGATCACTTGTTCTTTTCTTGCTAATATGTTTGAGTCCTCTATGGATTCTGGTTATTAAACCTTTGTTGGAGACATAACCTGCAAATATCTTCTCCCATTCAGAGGGCTGTCTGCTTCCTATACTTACTATTCTTGGCTGTGCAAAAGCATTTCTGTATAGAAAATTCAATCAATAGTGTAGA
>CAUYON010033556.1:0-11869 GCA_963573935.1 Arctocebus calabarensis | reverse complement strand
GGCAATTAGTGGGAACACACCTACGGTGCATCTTAGCAGGGTACTGGTGAAACTTATTAAAGGTAGAGTATCAATGTCTTTATATAGTGATCAAGAAAATGTCATGAAGGCTATCTGTAACAGTATGATCAAAATATTTCTGGCTCGGTGCCTGTGGCTCAACGGGCTAAGGCGCCAGCCACGTACACCTGAGCTGGCGGGTTCGAATCCAGCCCGGGCCCGCCAAACAACAATGACAGCTGCAACCAAAAAATGGCTAGGCATTGAGGCGGACACCTATAGTCCCAGCTTCCTGGGAGGCAGAGGCAAGAGACTCGCTTGAGCCTAGGAATTGGAGGTTGCTGTGAGCTATGATGCCACCGCACTCTATGCAGGGTGACAGCTTGAGGCTCTGTCTCAAAAAAAAAAAATATTTCTGATTGTATATGAAGCACATTGTGCCCTATGATTGCACCAATGTACACAATTATGATTCAATAAAATTATAAAAAAAAAAAGCCATCTTATCTTGTGTGCTGTGTAAACACAGATGGTGGGTCAGACTTAGTTCACAGGTTATTTGCTGACCCCTGCCTTAAAGATACAGTAAAGATATTATTTTAAATACCCTCATGTGGAACTAAATTAATACTTAATACATTATTTTGTTTAATATCCATTTAGTGAAATATGCATGAATGATCACCAATTTTTTAGAGACGGAGAAACCAAAGTATATACAAATTCATTAACCGGTTCAAGATTAGGTTCTACAGCCAATGATGATACAAGGACTCAAATCCCTGGGTTTTTTTTCTTTCTCTCTCTCTCTTTTTTCTTTTTGTTTGTTTGTTTGTTTTGGAGACAGAGTTTTAGTCTGTTGCCCAGGATAGAGTACTAGGCCATCATAGCTCACAGCAACCTCAAACTCTTGGGCTCAAATAATCCTCTTGCCTTAGCCTCCTGGGTAGCGGGGACTATCGGCACCCATCACAACCCCTGGATAATTTTTCTGTTTTTAGTAGAGACAGGGTGTCACTCTTGCTCAGGCTGGTTGCAAAATCCTGAGTTCAGCCGATCCACCTGCTTCAGCCTCCCAGAGAGCTAGGATTACAGGTGTCAGCCACTGTGTTCGGCCTCCTGGTTTTTCTGAGTATCTTTCCTTAATGAAAATGATGAAGGGTGGCATATATTCATTGTTCAACATGTGCCAGGCACTGCTGCTCTAGACCAATGCTTCTCAACCAGGGCCAAACGCCGGCATTTGGCAATGTCTGGAGATATCGTTGGTTGTCATGGTGCAGGGGAAGATGCCCACTGGAATGTAAGAGGTGGTACCGCTAAACTTTGCCTAAGTGATTCTTTAGCAAACTGAAAGTCATCCCTTTCCTTTCCAAAACTCATTTTCTCCAATTTTGGAAAAAATTATTTTTAAATCTTACAGTGCACAATTTCTTTCTCCTTAAACACTGAGCTGAGTAATTAAAGTCAAAGATTTATTTAGTGCTTTTTAACTCACAGAGGACTTTCTATCCATACTATCATGTCATCACAAGAAGCCTTTATTGGGTATCCTGCTATGATTATACACTTCACCCCTATGTAGTGATCATGACACGGAAACTCTAAGAGGGCTGGTGACTTGCTAAGAGGTCTGTGGTAGAATTGGGGCTAAACTAGGTGTTTTGAGTCACCCTCTCATTTTCCTTCCACTGCCACCTCCTTCACCTTGCCAGGAGGACGTAGGACCTCCTTCTACCCCCAGGTAATGGTGCACAGGGTCCGGTTGGGCTGCAAAGCCATAGGGAGTGGTTTGCCCCTGAAAGCCTCAGATGCACTATTTTCTATGCATAGGAATTTATTGAGCATAAAATCCCCATTTCTTCATCCTTCGTAGTCTCACAGTCAGCATGCTCATCTTTAGCACCTACCCCTATCTCTTCTAATTTGGGCTTCTAATCTGCTTCAAGATAGAAAGGCAGGTTTTGGGACTGATCAAAGTTACATGAAAGTTAGCTGTAAGTGAGGGCCTATGCTCTGTGGACAGAGAACCAAGGGAAATTGAGACAAGCCCAGCCTCTCGGGGCGAGGCAGTGGACCCTTTCCACAGCAGGCAGGTCTGAGGGGCTTCTCTCTAGGCCTGCTATGTTGCACAACTTCAGGGGGCGCCATTCCCACTGTGCTCCAAGGAAATGAAGCCCCTAGAGTTGGGTAGTGAATGTTCGCATAGTCCCTGATCCTCTCACAGGAGGTGGACCTGAAATGCGGAAGGAGGCTAGGAACTGAGGAGGGCCACCCTCAGTGATGGGCTGACTCTGGGCTTCTCTCGGGGACCACAGACCAAGCCATATGGTCACAGAGCACAGATACCCGCACAGAACAAACACAATTCTAAACGGCTTCCCTCCTTGCGGTTTCGTCTCCTCACACCCTAAGGGACATCCGACTCTCACATGCAGCCTTAGCAGCAGTTGTCCAAGCAGGGAGCTTTCTGCCTGCTCATGCCCTTGGCAGAGGGGGAGCTATGAAGGGGAGGGACGGAGTCCAGGGGCCAGCAGATGCCATGGGTTAGGTAGGGAAGCGATCACTGCCCAGTGAAGGGAGGAGGGCTCCTGCTTCTCAGAGAAACACCTCAGGGAGCTGAGGGGACAAGCTTCCTCCTCCCAACATTCCACAGGAGGGGACCCTGACAGAGGGCTGTGAACACTTCAGTGGCACATGCCATGTGGGACAAGGGAGTGCATTTGCACTTATCACTTTTTCAGAGCCTGGCTTCTAACTTGGAGAATCTTTCTTCTTTTCTCTCTTTTAAAGAAAACTTTTTTTTTAAGCAATCATCTTCTAAGTTAGATTTAAAAAATTATTTTTCCAGTTATTGTCTCTTGAAAACAAATTTTCCAGGGCCACACCTGTGGCTCAAAGGTGTAGGGTGCCGACCCCAAATTCCAGAGGTGGCAGGTTCAAACCCGGCCCCAGCCAAAAACTGCAAAAAAAAAAAAAAAAAAAGAAAGGAAAGAAAAAGAAATTTTCTATAGATTCGTAATATAAATTGAAGTCTGGTAATGTGATGCTTCCAGATTGTTGTTATTTCTAAGAATTGTATTGGCTATTCAGGGTTTTTTTCTGGTTCCATATGAAACAAAGGACTATTTTTTCAAGTTCTTCAAAGTATGACATTAGTGCTTTGATGGGGATTTCATTAAATCTGCAGATTGCTTTGGGTAGTATTGTACATAGATACATTGGAATACTATTGGGCTATAAGAAAAGATGGATCTTTATATCTTTTATGTTTACCCAGATGGAGTTAAAACACTTAGCTCTTAGTAAAGTATCCCAAGAATGGAAAAAAAAATATCCAATGTACTCAATACTAATATGAAACTGATATATAAACAGTTACATGCTCATATGAACAACAGAACACAAATATAGTCTAGCAACGGAGAAGTGGGAGGAGCCAAAGGGGAGGAGGAAAGGATTGGGCAGGATCTTACTTAATGTGCACAATTCCAGCGAGTTCAGTAGCCCCTGGGTGAAGGGCTATTCTACAACTTGAACTTTACCTTGGAAGTAGAATGTAACCTAAAACTTTGTTCCTTCATATTAATTTGAAAAAATAAATTAAAATTAAAAATTTTTTTAAATTAAAAAATTTAATTAATTTTTCTTCATTGAGGAAGATTCTCAGAAACTGATCCCTTGCCAGGCCTAGTAACTACTAATAACCAGCAGACCAAGTCCCTACCAGGGAAGGGTTGCCACACCATTCAGTAGGGGCCAAATGAAAGCGAACACTCTGAAGGCAGCCACAGCAGAGGGCAGCTGTCCCTAAGGAAGGGCAAGTGTCTCCCATAGAAATCCTTTTCCCGTAGAGAGGGACCAATGAATCAAAATCTTAGCACCCCAGGGGTTTCATACATGGCCATCTGCAGGAGTTTGCCTGCCCCCTATCACTGATGACACTTTCAGTATTGACCTACACAGTACACCAAAGGAGCCCCAACCCCAAGCCTTCAGAGGAAGTGACATTTTAGCACCCTTAAAAGCTGAAGTAGATGTTTCTCAGGGAAAGAATGCAAGAAAGGGTGGCCCAGGCAAAGGAACCAGCATATACAAAGGGACAGAGTCTTGAGAAAGTGGGATGCATTCCGGAAACTTCTGGAGGCCAGGTAGATTAGAGGGCGGGGCACAGCTGGAAGTGATGGGAAGAGCCTGAACTTGTAGGATTGGGTCCCACCCAGGGTCAAAAAGCGAGGAGGAGATTACATCAGCTCTAAATTAGTCCTGTGTATTTGCAGCAAGTTAATATTCCCTGTTTGGACAATATTAAGTAATCAAGTGCCAGAGAGCAGAGAGGGGAGAACTTTCAACAATGGTTAAAAAAAAAAAACCCACACTTTGACAATTTACTTTGCTATCTGATGAGCAGGAAATTAATTTCCATATTAACACATTATGTGAAGATAAGACTCAGAAATACGAATTACAAAAGACACGTAGGCCTCTCATTAAATTTCCAAGGAATACAGTGATGCATCAGTCAGAAGCCAAAAGCTAATGCAGGCGACATGGCTGGGAACAGCCGCACAGAGATGAATTACCCCGAGAAATAGCTTTGGCTATGGTGCTGATGTTTTCTTTTCTTCTGTGAATGGAACAAGATAAGGCATTTCTTAGAAAATGTAACCATTTCTGGCATGCTTCCCCACCCCACTGCTCCTTGCACCCCTCCCCACTGACCCCCTCAAGTGCTGTCAGGAACTGAGGCCCCGGTCTCAGCAGGGTGCAAGAGTTCATTATCTAGGGCATGGGGCTCTCCAATCTGGGCCCCAGCAACCATGGCAGAGGAATGGTGCAAATGCAGAAGAAAATACCAGTTCCAAACCTCTCCAGCTTGGCTCTGTGCTCTGTCAATCCAGCTTTGGATGAAGAATTGATGAGTTTCCCTTGTGGCCAAAGGCACTGAAACATCATCACCACTGTGCCTAATCCTAATGCATTTTTAACATTTTCCCCTTTTAACCAGGCTCGAAGGAGAAAAGATTGCCTTGAAAAAATTCCCTGGGCAGGCTCACAGGCAGCCAGAGGGCCATCTGCCACTTTATTTGCAAGGCTGAAGGCACTGGGGGTAAATGAGTTAGAAAGAAAGAACTGGTGTGGGCTCCTGTGTCTGAAGCTGAGGCCAGTTTGTGGCACCCCCAAGACCGCTTGTGGGTGCCTGGTCCTCTTCATGCTCCTGTGGGGAGGAGCAGGACCAACAGTTGCACAGCACATGTCCTGTCATGGAAAGAACGGAGACAAGGATAAGGACTCAGTAGGCCATAACCTTGCTTTATGACCTTGGGCATGTCACTATACCCCCCCCCTTCTACGCCCCTATCCAATGAGGTTGAGCCACATGGTCTCTAACGTCTCTGTAAATGTTAATATCCTGTAATTCCCATTACTCTGTTGATTAACAGCAAGGCCTTGCTTTCACATTACGATAGACATGGCGATGAGCCCTCCAGATGACCCTTTATTGAAGATCTTGTTGCCCAGCAATTGACAGTGTCATTGGAATAAATGGTTTCAGCTGCTTGGCCGGAGTCCCAACCTGTCCTTGGACAAACCACACTGATGGATGTGGAGTGTGAAGGCTGCACCTTTCACCCTACTTGGCACCAGGCCAAAGGGTGCTACCGCGCCAGACTTTCCAGGCCGTTAGCCTCAACCTCTCCCTTTGCCCAGTCCCACTTCAGCCCTTCCCTCCCACAGAAGCTTCCCCTTCACCAGCAGCCTTCACATTAACCCCTTCACAGAGACAGCTTTCTTGGAAGTTCACTTGGTTGGCAGCACTAGGGATAAACCCTCAGTTCCTTAAGTCCTGGCCTTGTCTTCTGTCACTCACACCTCACTGCCCTCCCCAGCCTATGTCATTGTCCTCGTAGGGGAGAGAGAACTGTAGGCAGAGAGACAAACTGGATGACCCACCCATCTCCACCACAGGGAGGATAATAAGCAAAGGTAGGAATTCCCAAGTGACTTGTTGCCTCTACTTTAAACAGATAAGTCATCAGTTTTCATCAGGGAATTTTTTTTTTTTTTAAACTCCCTGCAGCCTATATCTTATAAAGACACTACAAGCTCTGGATTAGGAACTGGGAAACTTGGGTTTTTGTCCCAGCTCTCACTCTGCAAAAGTGTTGCTGTTTGCTATTAAGCTCTTTCAAGGTTCTAAAGCTGATCGCTGGGGGCCTCTGCTGAGAGTGAGGAACGAATGACCTTGCTGTGAAGTAATAACCAGTAATGATGGTTGTCAGATATTATCTTTGGGGGAAGCTGAGTAAAAGGTACATTGAACTCTCTGGGTTCTTTGTGCAACTCATTGGAGTCGATATTTCAAGAGACGCCTAAAACAATTAAACAAACCAGTGATGGTCTTATTTATTCTAAGAAGGAGTGGATGACTTTGATCAAGGCAAGGGGAAAGAAATAGGCAGATTAGGGAACATGGACTGTCTAACCGCAAGACAAATGCACTCTGAACAGTGACACAGAGGAGGAATGTGTCGCCCCAGGCATGCATTTCTAAAAACTTGTCCTCCATGACTGAAAGACCTAAGAACGGACATTCTTAAAGCCAAAGCCCTGAAAAATATACCCTGTTTGGGTTAAGTCTCCCAGGTGAGTTCCATCCACAGCCAATGCCTAACCAACTCATTTTACAGGTGAAAAACCCTTAAAGCCTGAAAGGTAGACAGATTGTCCAGATTGCCCAGAGAGTGGCTAATTTAATAAAAGAAAACAATTTCATGTGATAGACACCTGGCCAGTAGACCATCCTGTTTAAAAAGCCAAGGGACAGCCCCCCACCTTCCTCCAGCTTCAACCTTCAGTGTATCAGCTTGCACAGTCCTGGGTCATCTTCTGGGAAGTCATATCCTGGGAAAGGAGCCTGAAAGCAGAAGCTGTTCACAAATCACTCAAGAATTGAACGTTTTCAGTTTTGAAATGAAACTGTATCTAGGGTACTTCCAACTATGTATCAAATATCATCTTAAAAAAGAAAAAGGAAAGAAAAAGAAATGAATCAACTAAATGAAGATTGCTGCCTCCTATCATGATGTTTTGAAATAAAAGCTCTATTTCTGCTCTTAAGTTTTCCTTTTCTCCTAGGAATAATGAGTGTTCTTGAAGTTATGAGATGAGAGTGCTAACCAAAATTGCTATTGATTTAAAACGTGGTGTTTATGTCCAGGAAAAACAAGCAATAACCCCTACTTCAAAGTCCAAAGTCATAGAAGGAAGATTTGAGATTTTTATCTATGGTCAGGATATTTTAAGGGTATATGTATTTTTAGTTTATTGAGGTATACCTTATATATAAAATGAAGTGTGCAAAACTGATGACTTTGTATATATTAAATACCTGACAACCACCACTCTGACCAAGACAGAGAACATTTCTAGCAGAAATGTTCAGAGTATTCCTAGAGACAACTAATATTTAAATAGAATTTAAATATTATGCAACTTGAAGTCTCTAGCCTCACTGCCTTGGGTTGCTCACCAGTCACAGCCCTGGGACACTCGCCCGCAGGTAGCCCAGTGAGATAGAGGGAAAATTTATGAAGGTAATTGGAAGAGACATTCAGGCTCACTTTTCCAGAAGAACCCACCTCTAACCTGTCTTCACAAAGCAGGCTCATGCCTTGAGAAAATGTTCTTGACAAGGCAAAAGAAGCCTTAAGGCAAGGAAGAGGACAGATGAGAATGGCAATGAGTGTGAGGTTTAAGGAAGACCCAGAGCTGAGGGACAGGGAAAGGTAACAACAAACCTGAGAGGGTCAGCTTGTAAATTATGATTTGCAATAAAGAATAATAATGTTTATGAACATATTTAATAGCCACTGACTGGTAGAAACATTGACTTTAAGTCTGAAAAGTGATGCCCATGGTGCTTTTAAATCCTTAAACTGATATTTGCAAGGACCTGTCTTTTCTTTCTTCTTAATTGTTTAGTCAAATACCAAGTTATCAGCTTCCATTCTATTCCCTCCCCCTACCCACCCGTCAAGTGGGAAATTTCCTTACTCCAAAGTCATGATTTAATAATATGTGAAGTTGCCATCAACGCAGGATTTGGGGCCTGATTCACCAATTTTCTAGGATAAGTTTTAAAATTCTTCTACCTGATACTATCAAATCATTTTTTTATTTCTGATTAGTTATTATCACAATTAGCTTAAGGAGAAAACTAACTTGCTCAACAGGCTCATAGGACACCAGAGTCTCATTTAAACTAATAAAAAAAAAGAAGTTGTAAGATTGAAGGCTTTATGTAATCACACTCTGTAAGGGCACAAGCCCTTCTTCACACAAATATTTTTCAAATGAAAAGAAAGCCAAGAAAAAAATTAATATTGACATATTTATAGAGGAAACAATGAATTAGAACTATTGCCCATCTAAAATGTTCCAGAATTTAAGATACTCTCCTCCCTATGTATCAAGAAATGGGAGAATTGGAGCTTCCGGAGCAAGATGGTGGCCAAGTAACAGCTTCCTTGCAACTGGGCATGGTGAATTTGGGGAAAAAAGACTGCAGGCATCCCTGGCTTGTGGGATCTGCTCAGAAACATCCCTTTGGGGACAAAGGGAGTCAGTGTGAGACTGCTGGACTCCATGAGGAAGGCAAAAACAGTGGAGAACTGGCAAGTGGTTGCGTATGTTTGTTCAGTCTAATCCCACCCACAGCTGTAAGTACAGCAGCAGTGAGATTGCAAAATGGAAAGGCCTTACCTGTGAGCTATTTGAGTTTTTTTGGACTTGGCACTCAGTTGAACTACCTTAGGAGAACTTGGGCAAGAGCGTGGAGGACTTTAAGTGTTGTCTAGGGCCCCAGACTGAGCCAAGTCAGACGGAACTAATAGTGTTTGGCTGTGGGCCATATGAAGCCATTGTGGGAGAACTGCCCCAGCAAGCTCCACCCTCAGGGGCATTGAGTGAGACCAGTTTTGGCACACTGGATAGCCACTTAAGGAGTGATCCCAGTGACAAGTGTTTTCATGGGGAAGCTTCTGCTTAGCTCAGGTTAGCAATTTAAAGTGCCTTTTAAGCAGGCTGAGGAGAGATTTAGGCTCTTAAATCTGTGGAGTCTGAAAAATCAGCAGAGGCCTCCAGTCTCCATCTCAAACAGCTGTATCAGCATTGTGATTAACATATCATATCTCAGAAGATCACTTGTTGCCCAGACAATATTCAGCAAGATATATATACTGCTTTGTTTTGGGTTTTGTTTTGTTTTGTGTTGTTTTTTGTTTTTTGTTTTTAATTTCAACATTTTTCCTATAGATTTTTATTTTCTTTCTTTTTCTTTCTTTTATTTCTTCAATTTTCTAGTTTAAGTATAATTTTAAATTGCTGCCTTTTTCAACAATTAGAACTTTATTTTTGCTAGTGTTTCTACCCCTATTATTTGGTTTTTTCCCCCAATTTTATCCTGTACAGTTTTCTGTGTGCTTGTTTTGGTTTGATTTATAGCATTTTTAATTTCCTCTCTACTTGGAGGAGGTGGGGTACTGTGTCAAAACAGCCACCCAACCTAGTAACTCCAGAGGTTGGGGGTTCTTAAGGTTGGGTCAAAGTACCCTACTGTACACCTATATTGCTCCTGTCCCCCTCTTTCTGTGCCTCTCTTCTTATCATCAATATTCCCTTTTACCAACTCCCTCTCCTTTCTCTTTTCTCGTTTCTTTTCTTTTTTTTTCTTTTTTATTTCTTTTTTCCCTTCTTGCTCTTCAATCCCCTCATCCTTCTGCTCCTGTACCAAAAGGATTCATTGAAACCCTAGCCCAGAGGCACAGCAACTTAAAGAACAGGAGGAAGTGAAAGGACAATTAGGGCAAGGAAACAGATAAAAGAAATCACTCGTGAGGAAGAATCAGCAGAAAAACCAGAAAAAACTCCTGGCAACATGAAAAACCAGTCCAGAACAACTCCCACAAGGGACTGTGAGGTAGATACTACAGAGGATTCCTCCTATGAAGAAATGTTAGAAATGACAGAAAGGGAATTTAGAATACTGATGATGAAAACAATGAAGGAAATGATGGAAACAATAAAGGAAATTGCTGATAAAGTGGAAAATAACCAAAAGGAAATCCAAGAACAGAATCAAATACAAGATGAACAATATGAAGAATATAGAAAGGATATAGAAGAGCTGAAGGAACTGAAGCAGTCAATTAGGGAACTTAAAGATGCAATAGAAAGTATCAACAACAGATTAGACCAAGCAGAAGAAAGAATCTCAGAGGTAGAGGACAAAGCTCTTGAGATAACTCAGATAGTCAAAGAGGCAGAAAGGAAGAGAGAGAAAGCAGAACATTCACTGACAGAATTATGAGACCTTATAAAGCATTCAAACATACAAGTTATAGGTATCCCAGAAAGGGAAGAAGAATGTCCCAGGGGAATGGAAGCCATACTAGAAAATATTATAAATGAAAATTTCTGAAACACTCCTTGCAGAGAGATATCAGACCCTAGGTCACCTCAACTCTAACCAAGCTTCCCCAAAACACATTGTGATGAACCTGTCCAAAGTCAAGACAAAAGAAAATATTCCTCAAGCTTTGCCAGGAATAAGCATCAGTTGACCTACAGGGGCAAATCCATCAGGGTGACTACAGGCTTCTTTAATGAAATGTTCCAAGCAAGAAGACAATGGTCATCTACCTTTAATCTATTTATACAGAATACTCTCCAGCCCAGAATTCTATATCCTCTGAAGCTAAGCTTTAAAATTGATGAAGAAATCAAATCATTTAGTGATATACAAACATTGAGGAAATTGACCACAAGACCAGCTCTACAGGAAATACTTCAACCTATTCTACACACTGACCATCACAATGGATCAACAGCAAAGTAAGAACTCAGAAATTAAAGGACAGAATCTAACTTTCACACTGATGCAAAAGATAAAACTAAGCAATGGACTCTCACAAAATAAGATGAATAGAACATTACCATACTTATCAATTATCTCAATAAATGTTAATGGCTTGAATTTCCCACTGAAGAGGCATAGATTGGCTGACTGGATTAAAAAACACAAGCCATCCATTTTCTGTCTGCAGGAAACACACTTAGCTTCAAAAGACAAATTGAAACTTCAAGTTAAGGGTTGGAAGACAATTTTTCAGGCAAAAGTAATTCAGAAGAAAAGAGGAGTTGAGATCTTATTTTCACATACATGTGGATTTAAAGCAACTAAAGTCAAAAAAGACAAAGATGGTCACTTTATTTTGGTCAAGGGAAAAATACAGCAAGAAGACATTTCAATTCTAAATATTTATGCACCCAATTTATATGTTCCCAGATTATTGAAACAGACCATACTCAGTCTAAGCAATACCATATCCTACAATACCATAATAACAGGGGACTTTAACATTCCTCTCACAGAGCTGGACAGATCCTCTAAACAGAAATTAAACAAAGATACAAGGGACTTAAATGAGACCCTAGAACAACTGTGCTTGCTAGATGCATATAGAACTCTCCATCCCACAGATAATGAATGTACATTCTTCTCATCAGTCCATGGAACATTCTCCAAAATTGATCATATCCTGGGACACAAAACAAACCTCAACAGAATCAAAAGTATTGAAATTTTATCTTGTATTTTCTCAGACCACAAGGCACTAAAGGTAGAACTCAACTCCAGTGAAAACGTTCAACCCCATACAAAGGCATGGAAACTAAACAACCTTCTGTTGAATGACAGTTGGGTGCAGGAAGAAATAAAACAGGAAATCATTAACTTCCTTGAGCACAACAATAATGAAGACACAAGCTACCAAAACCTGTGGGATACTGCAAAAGCAGTTCTAAG
>CAUYON010033555.1:0-55611 GCA_963573935.1 Arctocebus calabarensis | reverse complement strand
TGGAAGAAGCCCAAGTGCCCATTGACTCACGAATGGATTAATAAATTGTGGTATATGTATACCATGGAATATTATGCAGCCTTTAAAAAGATGGAGACTTTACCTCTTTTATGTTTACATGAATGGAGCTGGAATATACTCTTCTTTGTAAAGTATCTCAAGAATGGAAGAAAAAGTATCCAATGTACTCAGTACTATTATGAAACCAATGTATAATCACTCACACTTACACAAAAGATAAACCACAACTATAGCCCAAGATGATGAAGGGAAGAGGAAGGGGATGGGAGAGGAGGGGGGAGATTTGATGGAAGGAGGGTAAATGGTGGGGCCATTCCTATGGTTCATATTATAAGGATACACGTCAAATCTATTACGTATAGAGTATAAATGTCTTAACACAATAATTAAGTAAATGAGGTAAAGGCTATATTAACTAGTTTGAGTAAGCATTCCTAATTGTATATAAAATCAGCACATTGTACCCTATAAAGGCATCAATGTACACATGATCTATGTGTTTATGACTTAATAAAAAATAAAATAAAAATAATCATTAGAAATAAAAATGCATAATAACTAAAACTTTTAAAACAGCTTAGTAAAATGAATGAAAGGTAAAATTTAAGACATTCTCCAGAAAGTAGAACAAGAACAAAAGATAACCACAAAGTAAGGGGAAGTAGGAAAGAAGTATAAGAAACTAAAAGGGATCAATCCAGAAGGTCCACAAGAAAACTACTGGAAATTCCTGAGACAAAAAGGAGAGAATAGAGGGAAAGAGGGAGTTATGAAAAAAAAGTAGTGCAAGAAAATTTCTTGTATCTGAAGAAATAGAAAGGATGGACCCAGTGTCCAGCAAAATAAATAGAAAAAGACCCTGCATCAGCCTGAATATTCAGCAAATAAGAAATGAAAAAAAGATCCTAAACGCTTTCAAAGTGAAAAAGTGAAGACCAAAAGGCAGGTTGCACAGAAAGGCAGGGCAATCTATAGGACATTGACCTCCTTAGCAGGCATTCCGGAAGCTAGGCTAGTTTTAAAGTACAGCCATGATCCATGACTTGTGAGGGAAAAGCCCAAGAAGAAATGTATCAAAGCAGGACTTTAAGGACTTGCAAAAAGGAGTCAATATCCCCAAAGTAGAGCCAGGTGGGATGGCAATGGATGATGTCCAGGCCTACGTAGATGTTGCTAAGATGGACATTACCTTTTGGGGGGATAATTTGACTCAGGAGACTAGCACTGGATAAGATTTATGTGGACAATGGATGCACCCCAGAAGACTAACTGACTTACTACCTCATATCTCTTTTTAAGTGAGATTTCTCAGGACAAAAATCTACAGAAATGCATTATGAAAGAAGAAAAAAGAATAGGAAGGAAGTTTTGCAGAACAGACCCAATAAACATAATTTATTCTCTTTCCCTCAGGTACACTGAGCTTCTGCTTTAGATTTTGACTACAGTAACCTGGTCACTAAATAGCAAAGTCTGGGAACATTGCTTTCCCTGGATTAACTGCCCTAGCTGCTGAGGATTGGCTTCTGTTTTCTAAATTCAAGGGGTACAGGACTGGTGTTATAATAAAAGGTCAAGAGTTCACAGGAGCCGTGGGATCCGGTTGTACTGACCTACTCTGACCCATTTTGGAGTTTTCTGTGCAGAGAACCTATAAACATTGCCCACCAGGAATCCCAGTTACTGGGAGGGGCTGTGGTGACCCAGGAAGCTGGGACCTCATGGAAGCAGGGGCTGAACTATCCCACAGCTGCTGGCTCTTCCAGGACAGCCTCACCCCAGAGAACCACCGGTTAAACCATGAAGGGTTGGTTCACAGATCAAATGAACATGCAAGTACCCCCTCTTCCAGAAGTGTCCTAATCCTGCCTCCTCCCTCAGTCTTTCTGGGGGGCAGGAGGACTCACCGGTTAGAGCAGGCACTGGAGACACCAGCCAGTCTCTTCTCTCTAGATGAGCCTGTGCTCATGACATGTCACCTCCTCCGGCTTTACACCCTCCACAAGAGCAGCCAGGTCGCAGGAACCCCACCATGGAGTGTGGCAGTAAGCCCCCACACCTCAGCGGCTTCACTGTCCCTGCAGGCTTATTCCATAGGTCAAGCAGCCTTCCTCGAATGGGAACCCAGGGAGTTAGTGGCTTCCACTCCCTTGCTTCCGCCATCTGGAATGCTCTGGAGGTGGGGAATGTGGAACACTGTACCTCCTACCAACTGGCTTGGACAACAAGCCATAGATGACTTCTGCTCACACTCCCCACTGGCAAGAGCTCATTATAGGACCTTCACCGACTGTGGGGATACCTGGGGAAATGGGGGGGCACAGTAAGACACTGAGGAGACAGCAAGAGCCATCCCTGCCACCCTCTGACTCCCCATGAGACAGCTCTGCTGGCCTCACCTTGGGCTCTCCAGCTCCACACAGTTTCTTCCTGGACCCTTATGCCGGCCTGTGCCCTAACCCAGATGCCCCCTCATCTTGCATATCTTCCCTGGGTGCATCTCACTAGCCCCACACAGGCATTCTTTCTCTCCATCCTCCTGATCTTGCTGCACATCAGATCCTTTGTACACCCCATCTGGGCCACCAAAAGGGCCTCTCCCTCCCCCAGCCCTGGCCCTTCATTACCCTGAACCCCTACAGAGCTCTGTCTAGATGAAAGCCTGACCATACCACTCCCAGATCTCAGACTTTCTTGAGACCTTCCAAGGTTTCCAGGGCTGCCAGATTGAGTCCCAACACCATAGGGCCCTTCCAAGCACCCTTCTGCCTCTCCTCCTGCACCTCCCTGCTGACAACCCAGGAGCCACACCTGCAGAGCTCCCAGCAATTCCCAATACATTCACCACTCACTATTTCCAGAACTGGGAACTTTCTTCCTTGCCACCTGCCTGATGAGCATCTTAAGCCATTGGGATGCAGAACTCAGCATCACCCCTTCTGTGAAGGTGCCTGTAACAAAGCTGACCATACACACATCCAGATCGGGCTGCTTCTAGGAAGACAGAGTCCCTAGATTGAATGGGGTGGTCTGGGCCACACCATCCCTATGGCCCCACAGGCAGAGATGGTCCCTCCAGTCTTAATGCACATGACTGTGTCCCCACCTTCACCTAACAATTACCTGGTTCGTTGTGAGGCCCTGTAAGTGCCCCCTCTGCTGATCAAAGTCACTTATGAACTCCTCACCAAGGCCAAGGGGACTCCCAGGCTGACCCTGCCACCTGGCTACCTCCTCTCCCCTCTTCCCATCTATCCTCTGGGCTGCAGCCTGCACTATAGACACCCCGAGTTCACTTCTAGGTGTTCCCCTCCCCTGCCCTTCAGTGGTTGGTGACTAAGCCTCATCCCCTCTCACAGCTCTTTCCTCCCCAGACAAGCCTGCCCCCTTGCCATTGTCACATCCTTCTGGTGGGTCCTGCCTCCTGCCTTTTCTGGATCCAAACTTTCTAGAAACCACCTTCTAACTGTCTGCTTACAGGTTGATTGTCACCTCTTCCACTAGAATACAAGCTACAGAGAGGGGAGAGGGAGGAGCAGGACTAGGTCCCAGGACCTGAAGGTAGTTCTGGTGAAGGCTGGAGGAGCACCCCAAGATCCTCCCAGGCCAGGGAATCCCACTCCCTCCACCCCATGGGCCTGACTCAGCTGAGTCCTTTTGTGAACAAAGGGAAACGTATTTCAGGAGAGGCAGGGCCTAGTCAGGAATGGCCTGGTCCCCCTGTTCTGTGGCTGGGCCTCAGACCATGGTCCCTCGGGTGACCCTCCAGGCCTCCACTGTCAGGCAGGCCCAGCCAGGAGCACAGACGCCACAGCCACACGCACGCCTTTTCAGACGCACATCCGCCTGGCTGCACCATAAAACCCTAACTAGGCACATAAAAGCTGCCTGCCAGCCTGCCAGGTGCCTCTGCAGGCTCCAGAGAGGCGCTGACCAGCCCCCAAGGCAGTGAGTGTCCGGGACACAGTGGCACCCTGCATGGGGACCCGGACACCTGGCTCCCCCACATAAAGAGGAGTCTCAACAAGGCTGTGGGTGGTTAGTTTGAAGAGCATCACTGGCTGCCTTTTCTCTCTGGGGAGGAAGAGACCTGGCATTACAGAGGGTGATTTAAGCAATGATGTTTGAACCTCCGGATGCACCAGTGAGGTGCCTACTACAGGCAGACACTGTGCTTGGGGGGTTGAAGGTCGTCTAGGGTCGCACAGGCAGAGCCAGGCTTGTCTTCGACCCCTTACTGTCTGGCGGGGACAGCCACATTCTCTGCCTGTGCCCCTCCATGGACCAGGCCGCTAAAGGCTCTCCTCCAGATCTCTGTCCCCTGCCCAGTGAGAGAGAGGGAGGTTGTCTTCTGAATCCTACTCCAGCCAGAGTGGTGGGTTTAAGGAGAAGCCTGGTGGCAAGACCAGACCCCACAACGAGGACCCCTGCCCTAGGCTTCTGCCTGTGGATGGCTCCTATGCCCATCTGCACTGCCCTGCACAGCCACATCTCTGTTGTAGCCGCTAGCAGACTCCACCACCTCCTCCTTCACCCTCGGGGTCCTGAACCAGTGATCTTGCTGGCTGTGAAGGCTTGAAGGTCTACAAAGGCTACAAGGTCTTTAACTCCTCTCTTACCCAGCTCCATACAGTTCCTGGGAATCCCATGTCTGTCCCTCTCTCTACCTTCATACCTTTGAGCCGTTGGCCTGGAATGCCTCTCCTTCCTCCTGCCCTGTGTTGCCTCCTTCTCAGCTCAGCCACTGCCTCCAGGAAGCCTTCTGAAAGCCCAGCCAGTTACCACCCTGGCCTCCCACCTGCCTCTTTGTCCTCTTGTGCCCACCCTTGCTCTCTGTCCTGGAAGCTGCCACACACTCCAGCCTCAGGCACATAGGCTCTTTCTGAATTCCCAGAGCTACCTGTCCCATTGCTCAGTTTGTGCAAGGCCTGGAGAAATATTCTCAAATGGATGTTGAAGAGAGAAAATGTCCAAATCCTACTGGGTACAACGGAAGCTTTAAAGGCCCCTGTGAGCCTGTTCCCAAGGAGTATTCTGGCACCTGCTTCACTATCTTGTCATTTGCAGGTGAGACCAGAGCTCATCCTTCTCACTAGATGCCACCTGACAGAGGGCTGGCCAGGATTGGGGGGTGGGGCAGACTTTGTGGATTCCTGGAATGAGGTAAAGGGACAGGGATGCAGAGAAGATAGCAGGGCCACCAGGGGAGATTTGCTCTCTGGGACTGTGAGGGGGCTGCCTGGTTTGCTGGCAGTGCAGCTGGGCTCCAGGGAGAATTTCAGACCTACTTAAACCTCCCCCAAAAGCCCCTCTGACTCAGTAGAAAGAACTGTGCAGAAGTTGATGAGTTCAGAAGAGGGACATGACTGAAGGGGCCAGTTTATCCTTAATTTTCTTGCTCCAGGTAAAGTTACAAGTTAGTCATCTGGGTCCACCCACCTCACATGATGGGTTGAAAGAAATCCCACCCAAACCAAATAGGCAGGTGCAACAACATACAATAATAAAAATGAAAGGAAATAAAATAATTTTATTTCTGGAAATCTGTTATTTAGGAACTATTAAGCAAATTATTGATCAATGCCAAAACTATTTTAAATATGGAAAAAAGTATTTATGGCATAAAGATTTCTCTTTTGGTATGATTTATAACAGGAAAAAAAAAATCATAATAGCCTGTAAGGGAAGATCAGTTAACTGAGCCCTGGCAAAGCTAACCAATGAAAATATAGTCAATTAAAATATGTTTTTGAACAGCTTGTATGATATAAAGAAAAGCTTATGTTCTAATGTTCAGTGACCAAAAGAAAATCCAAATGTGTGGATACAGAATGATCACCTGTATGAAGAAAAGGACATTCACAGAGAAAGGACGGAAGAGAATTGAACCATTGGGTCACGATGAGTTTGGTGAGAATTCTTTTTATCTCTGCTTTTCATATTTCCTATATATTTTTCAATGAGTTACAAGTATATTTATAAGAAATAAGCAGGGTTTTTGCAGCTGTATGTGAGTTGATTTTTCTGCTTTATGGTTCTGACTTGGGTGTGGAGAAGCTGAGATAGCCGTTTCTCAGGGCCCCTGGTCTCAGAGGACACCCTGCAGACCAGAGACAGACACTGGAAGCTGCATAATGCACTAAACTCGTGAGAAGTAAAGTATAAGCTCCGCACAGATACGCATACTGAGAAGGCGCTATCTGATGAATCTTGCCAGAAGCAGACGTAATAAATACTGGAGCACAGCACTGGTTAGCTGCCAATGCTCACAAGGAAGCAAATCAGGGGAAACTCCTATTGAATCCCACCTGCCTACTAGGGGGCTGAATTTATCTCATGCAAAATGTTCATTTGGTTCATTTGAATTAGCGGAGAGGGCCTCCCTGGGCAAATGGGCACCCAGCATGACATGGGGCAACCAGGATCTGGATTAAAGGGCAGCAGGGCACGGCCACAACCCTCCCAGGGGACTTGCTTCTGTTGGGATGGCTGGAAAGGTAGAAGCAAAGGCTGAGGGTGGGTGGACACCACAGTGTAGACTTGGTCTCTAGGGCCTTGACCCAGCAGGCCAAGGAGTCTCCAGGCTGGAAATGGAGTTGTGTGAAGAGATCTGTAAAGGGCGTGGTGAGAGAGGAAGAACCAGCAATGACAGCCCTGGTGATGCTTCCTATAGTGCTCCTTTGCTCAGGACTGAGGGTTTCCTGGGATGTGGGTTGTTCAGGGCTAAAACCAGGAGGGTCCAGGGAAGATCAAGATGGTCACCTTAGAGCCACATGAGCCAAGAACAGTACTTGCGTTCTCAATGGTTATTGTCTACACAGCCACCCTACGAGGAAAGTTCCTTACTACCTACACTCTACAGAAGAGCTAGCTAAGGCCTTGCACCTGTTCTGCTGGACCAGCCAGGCACACCGTTCCAACAGCTGGGAAGGAGACAGCACTGAGCAATAGGCAGGGACCCAGTGTTTCTGAGGGTAAAGAGCTCAGTCACCAGGTTGAGCCCACAGCTCTGCTCGCCAGACCCCAGTAGACTCCCAAGCCTGCCCTGGCCATCTGGTCCACAGGAGGGGATCGGGGGTTGGGAGAATGAAGTTCAAAGCACAGCTTTAGCCATGACAGTCTGCAACCAGACATGAGCCTGCCAATGCCTCTTAGAGTCCGACCTATTTGAGGCAGGATGTGGGATTTGGTCGAGGGCCCTGGGGAAGGAGACGATGTCAACAAGAAACCAAGTAGGTCCCAGGAGGCCAATATGGTGAGCCCCTCTGAACTGAAGGTGACACATGCTACAGATTAGAGGGTCCATACAAAAATGAGAAGGGGTAGGGGGCTAAACTTCTAAGTAGGACACAATAAACAAAGGGACATAATAAATGAAAAAAGCACCTCAGGAGGAGCTTTGAAGCAGGTGCAAGATGACTGGGTCCAGACAACTCTTTGACTGCTTCAGCTGGATTACACACCCACAGAAAGTGTGAGTTAATGGAGTGTGTGTGCTGTAAGTTGTGGGATCATGTGTTACACAGCAATAGATAACTAGTATACCTTCCCTTTATCTCTCCTTCTCCTCTTCCTCTTCCATCTCCATCCCCTTCCCCACCCCCTTCTCTCACTCACCCCTTCATTGGCTCAGGTCCCTTCTCTTAGAGATCTCTCTCTGTGTTTTAAAGAACCTGGTGGCAACAGCCAGGTATGGCCTGCTCATGTCATTCCACCATAGCAGATTGACGAATAGGGCTTTCTCCACCAAACGTGTTTTTAAAACTCTACAAAATAATGACTGACTCAGCTTACGACAGGTGTTAGTCAGGACTGGATAGGTAAGGAACCACTCCCCTGGCAAGCCATTGGGCAGCCTCTCAGGTAGGTGGCCCCACCGTGTCACATGTGTGGTTTGGGAGCAGCATTCCCCCACAGAAAGGAAAGGAGGATACCATGTTGGAAGACAAAATAGCAGATGTTCACTGCAGTGGCCTGGGCATTTCCCGGGAGGTACGTGCTGGGTCATCTGTGGAGGAAAGGGAGGCTGGGCAGGGGCAGTGCTGGAGGCCAGTGGAGGAGTGAGGGCTATAGAGGGAAGAGGGGAGGAGAGGCCTGGGCAGAGATGGCAAGGGCAGGAGCCAGAGCCTGTGTCATCAGCATGCTGGCCCCAGAGTGAGAAACCCTGCCAGGACCAGCAGGTGGCTGGTGAGGTCAGCAACAGCATCATGTGGGTGAGGGGCTGGGCCACAGAGAGCACCCAAGACAGAGAAGTCAAGGGGCAAGGGCTGGCTCAGGCAGTGAAGAGGGCTGCTCTGTTTCAGAGTCATAAGTTGGGGAGAGGAGTGACAGGTACTCTCAATTTGCCACCCAAATCTCAGGGAAGGAAGAGTTAGAAAAAAGAAGAGATCATGACATCTTCCAGGGCATGGACTGGGTACACTGGCCAGGCCGACATGTGGCTAAGGAGGCCAGATTGAGAGGGTGCTTCATTCAATATGCCTCTTCCCTAAGTGACCAAGGGCCATGCTCAGGCTGGTCCTTATTTGCACCATGCATGGTGAGGGGCCACGCCAGTGCTGCTACAGACGCCCGCCCCTCCCTTCCCCTGCATTCTGCCTGTTGGAAAATGCCCCATGAATCCCAGGGCAAGCAGAAGTTGGGAAGCACGGACTCACAGTCGGCCAGGCCCCAGGGTTGGTCTCCTATTGCTGCTAAAAAAACTTCACAAATTCAACAGCTCAGACAACACACATGTACCATTCCACAACTCCCAAGGGGCTAGAGTCTGGCAAGGCTTAGCTGGGTCCTCTGGTCACCTGAAGACCAGCGGCGAGGACCTGAGGACCAGGCCACTGGCTGCTCCTGGTCTGGGCCAGGCTACGGACCTTTCGAGAGCATGAGGCCTTCCTCTTGCAAGCCCCTGTGGTTGTAGGACTGAGAGCTACCGCCTTCCATAGGCTGTCAGCCAGGGCACTCCTAGAGACCCTGTGGTCCCCGCCTTGCAGCCTTCTCAGGACATAGCCAGCAGGAGGCTTCCTGTCTTCAGGAAAGGTCCAGGTCTTTTCTCAAAGGCTTTCACCAGATTAAGTCCAGCCCACCCAGGATAATCTCCCATTTGATTAACTCAAAATCAAACAACTGGGGGACTTCATTGCATAAGAAAAATCCTGTCACCTTTGCCATAATCCAGGAGTAACATGCATTATATTCAAAGGTCCCACCTCCACTCAAGGAGGGATTGCCCTGGGTGTGCAATCTTGGGCAATCAGGGAGCAGAATTCTGGAGGCCATTCTGAGTCCTGCCCGCCAGACTTCTCTGTGACTTGACCCACATGGAGTGCTGGGGCTATAACAGCAAGTAAGAGAAAGACTGGGTACTCCAAGGCCCTGGTGCCAGCTGCAGAATCAGACATGGGAATGGATAGTTCCACACAGCAGGACACATTCTATGGAAAAGAAAAACTATCTCTGCTCAATGCAGGGTCCAGGGCCTTCATGGGAAGTCTTAGGCGAGTTCTCGCAGGGTGAGCATCCACTTGACACAGAAGGGGCTCTCCAGCAGGGGGAGACACTGAGCAGGCACTTCCCACGCTACCATCCCCAAGTTAACTTCCTTCGCGGTTCCTGCCATTGCTATCATTTACTTAGGTTTTTGATTTTGTTTTTTTTTTTTTTAAACCAAATCACTATATTTTACTTAAATTTATTTTAAACAGAACCTTTATATTTCAAGTGTAAATGGAAAAATCAGCATTCCTTGTTATAAATAGAAGCTAGCTATAAAAATAAATAGAAGAAACATGGGCTCATGAATTTCTTATGAACCTGCAGTCTGCTCTTCTTTGTTAACAAGGAAAATCAGTAAGCATGAGAGAGAAGTTAGAGAAATACCTGAAGAAAAATGATATTTTTTCTGAGCAAGGCTGAAAGAGAAATGAGAAGTAAGCAGTTGTTGTGTTGGAACACATGGGCACTGGGTGCCTGAGGACTGTGATCGCGTGTGCAGGTGTCTGGGAACTGAGTTTATGTGGTGGACACTTGCGAACATCGCCTGGAAGAGGTGATGGAGGCAGGTTGGATGCAGGGGCGAGCTGAAAGTGATGATTACAGTGAGGGCTTGAGGCTGCTCCCATAGGCAGCTCTGGAGCTGGGATGGTCTCTCAGAGTTGTCACAAATTGAGGCCAAGGATTTCCAGTCCTTTGGACCACCACAGGGACCAGCCAAGGAATTCGGGCAGCCTTGGGGAAGAGGAGGTATGGCTGTGGGCAGGCAGCTCCTTTAGGCGGCTGAGGACCATTCTGGGGAGGCTCTCTGCTGGGAGCTGTCAGCAGGGAACACCCCTGAAAGTTGGGGAAATGAGGCCCTCCACCTGGGGGAGGGGGCACAGTGGGGTACCACAGAGGGTGCTGCAGTCCACCCTCTCTGCAGCCTGAGCCTATCTGTCTCATAACAACCCACCCTGTCTGTCTGGTCTCTTTTCCTGGGAGAACTCACAAGAGGAAGGTTGGAGGGGTGAACACAGCCCTTGTGCCTGCAGCCAGGCTCAGGACCATAGCTCCCTCCTCCATCACCCCTTTTAGATTCTTCTTTATCTCAGCCAGGCCCATCACCTCTGCTGCCCTAGGGGATTAGACTCTCAGCCAAGGGGATCTTCATGCCCTTCTCAAACTGTGAATCCTGCCTTCGTCTATTTGCCATAAGAATCAGGCAGGGAGGTGCCAAATGTCCCACTGGGTCACCTGGGTGCCAAACACAGCCTCCCTGCCCCAGTGAGTGGCAGCACAGGGGCAGTTACCCATGCAGAATGGAGACCACTCTCCCTCCCCACTGGTGTCTAGACACAGGAGCTCGGAGTGATTGGGAAGCACCTGTCACTGGACAAGGAAAGGAAACCCTGCCTTGTCCCCTGGAGGATGATTCCTTCTCCAGCTTCAGGGCTTCTGGATACACAAAGCCAAGAGTTCAGGGAGCACAGACTTTCCTGGTGGGCCCCTGAGTGTGACACTGAGCAATGCCACTCTGGCTTCTGCACCTTGGTCCCTGAACACATGGTTTCTACAACTTGGGACACAGCATTACACAGTGGTCACCGATTTGGGGTGTGTGGGTCGTGCATGAGGGCTCCCTATGTTCTCAGAGTATCCTCTCAAGATAGTGCTTTGTTGTCCTTTCCAATGCCTTCTCACTGGGATGTGACAGGACTAGGATCCCAGCAGCCCACGTCTACTGCAGCACCTCCAGTGATGTAAAGCGAGTACAGTAGACTGTATTGAATGCTCTGTAAGTCGGTGGCACTGGGATCTGAAGGCTAGAATGGCACGCCCTACCCATGATACATGTAGACTCCAGTCAAGGTGAGTCTCTGCCCTTCTGTGGTAGAAAAACTCCAATTAAATCATCCTTTCACAATGTAACTTGCATCCAGCCAAAGAAGGGGCCATCCTAGAGACTCAGCCTTGTTCTCCCCTGCTGAGAGTCTGGCTCTTTAGAAGTGGCAGGGTTGGATGTACCCTGGGCTGTTGTTGCTCATGCCGTTGGGCCAGGCTTGGCCTCCATCCCTGCCCTGGCTGCTCCCTCCATGCACCCAATCTGGCTCCTGATGGCAATTGACCAAGTCACTCTGTGTCCTATGTGGCTTAGTGTCTCTTCCATGGCGGGTGCACTCTGGTGATGGTGACATGCAGTATGCAGATCTTCTCACTTCCTGCCCACTCCTGGACATCCACCCACAAACCTTGTCCCTTGCCTCTTTATCCCTGACATTTCAGTCTTTCTTCTCCCAGGCACTCTATCAACCAAGCCATTTGTCACTGCCCACAAATCTAACTCTATTCTTACCCCAGATCACGTTTCTTTCCTCTCAAGGTAGATGCCTAGGTATACCCTCAAAGCTCATCCAAGCGATGGTGTAGTGCAGCAAAAGTACATACTCAGTCTGCAACCCCAAACCAAGCCTACCCTGTCATGCGTCAAGTGTCCTTCTCCACCAGTTGATCTTAAGGGACCCTCGTGTGGCCACAGATGTGAACTAAACAAGAGGCACAGATGTACAGTAGTGGATGGCACAGAGGTTTGAGTCACCTGTTCATGCAGCTTCACCACACACCCTGGCACTGCTCATGTCCCTCCAGATGGATCACTTTCATCTGTGATGAAATGCTGCTGGGCCTTCCCAGACCCATGCCATGGTGGGTCTATGAGAATGCAGCTCATGAGAGTCAGTTCTTGCTGCATGATCACCTGGTGACCCATGGGTATGCACTCTATCTCTAACAGTACACACTATCAGGAGCTGCTTTGCAAAGCACATGCAATTCTCTGCTGCAGATGGCTCGGACTTGTTCCTGTTGGGCCTTGCCATAATCTTCAAATGGTATCTTCCTTCCACAGACAGCTGTGATACCACAGAGTCTTGGTATGTGGCCAAAGCAGCGAGTATGCTTGCTTGCAGTCTGGATAAGGCACAGTCCCTTCCTGCTCTGGATCCCCTCAAAGCTGGTGGTCTTCCAGCCTCCTCTGAGTCAGAGTAGCATTCCCAGGTGAAGGTGTAGTTCCCAAAACACAAAACATTCTACCAGAAGTTACGTTCTACCTGTTCTACCAGAAGTTGTGTTTTCTTCTTAGAGATAAGAAGTGCAAGACATAATATGTCTCCTACTTGGACAGGATATTCCAACATTTTCAGATCACTCTTCACTCTGATGTGGCAGAGCTGGAATCTGCACAAGGATCATCTCCCAGTTTCTGGAGCACATGCCTCTAACCAAGGTCCCCAAAGTGCTTGTCAACTTCTTACTGATTCAATCAGGTTAACATGGTGTCATCAACAGAGAGAAACAATGTGTCGTCAACAGAGAGAACCAATGTAATGCTCAGCAGAATATCTAGATGATCCAGGTTCATTTGGTCTGTACTGACAGAGGTGGTAGAGTTAAGATGGCCCTAGGCAAAGAAATATATACACTAGTAAATGTATACTGTTACCTTACCCATGTGAATGAAAACTGCTTCTAAAACTTTTGAGAAAGGGATGAAAAAGAACACATTCACCAAGTCAAAAAAGGTATACCAGGTACCCAAGGCCACGACCATCTTCTCTAGCCATGATCCCACACTGTACTTAGGGCTCGTTGCACACCACTTGGTGAGTTTGCAGTCATCCACTGTCTCATCTGGTATCTGTTCCATCACGGTAGGGGCCAGACTGGTGAATTAAAAGAGGACAGCCTGGGGACCATCCCAGCTGCATCTTTTACATTTTTAAGGATGGCACTAATCTCTACCATTCCCTTTGGGAAAAGACTCTTGATTTTGATTTATTAATCTGGCCAGGAAAGGGGTGAGGGAATAGTTTCAGATGTTTCCACTTGGACATGCCTACTTTGGTAACTCTTACTCTGAAAGCTTCAACTTGCCTTCCCTACCACCCTAACTCTTTCCCTGCAGTACAAGGAATGAATATGAAGTTCTGGATGTTTATTCCAATTACACATATGAATTTTGGGGAAAAGTCTATGAATGAGTCCATGGGCCAGTAACCCAGGCCTACACCAGGATCCATTTACCACCTCGTCCCCACAAAACTACATTCTAACACTGGAGTTAGACTTTGGGACTTTGGTATAAATGTCAGCTTGGTCCCTGTGACCATCTATCCTTGAAGTGTCTGGATGTTCCCTTTCCCCCTAAGAAAATGGCGATAGGTCCCTTTGGGGAAGGATAGGGAATTATTACCATCTTTCTGTGCTGTGGTGTTATAGTATCCTTTCTCCTGAGGACCCAGCCTCTCCTTCACTCAATATATATGTTCAAGATCTAAACACTGGCTCAGGTCCAGAAATTGGGAGGGAGAGCATGACTTTTACTGGGCTGAGAGTGTGACTTTTATTGAGGTGGCTGCCCTCAGCCTTGTTTATCCATCTTTGATTTACTTTACATTATACAAGTCAAGCAATATTCTGTTGACTGCACATCAACATGACTCCCAAGGACTTCATGTTTAATTAAGCACTTCTATTAAGGACCCTGGCTACACACTGACTATGCCTCTCATTTTGATAAACATATCTAGTTTAAATTGGATAGTTAAGTACTCCATTATTTTGGGATGCTTTCATCCCCATGTCTACCAGGGAGCCCATTTCAGTAATAACATTCCATGCCCTGATCCCCAATCTACAGACAACAGCTATCATCGAGCCTTTTATGATACTGGAGCCCCTCTCACCAGTGGATTCCTTGTCACTTTGGTAAAGGCAGAGTACTCTGAGCAATTCCACAGAACATATATAGTTGGTAGCACCATTTCTAATCTACCATATTCACTTCTCTGAGTCTGAAGTCCATGCCTCTACCATCAATGTGGTGATTTTGGCATCAACATTGCACATAGCACCAGCCATCGCTTTTTCCAAGCATCCAAGAACCAACCTGAGAGCCTATCATCTCTAGTCACTGAGGACCTTACTATGGTGTAAATCCTGCATCATGGGCAAGTGCTCCCATACTGATAAACTCTCCCTTATTCACCTCTACACCCAGGTCCTCTTGATCCAGCCCCTCAGGATCTGTCCCCGCCATACTCTCCCATGTCCTGCTGGCACATATTGACTCTAGGGATCCTCCAGTCTACAGGGACTGCACTGGCTGGGTTAGAGGGAAACAGACCCCCAGTTTCCACCTGCAGCCATGGCACAGGCATGGGAGATGGTGAAAGGGACTTATGGTATTCCTGCATCATCTTCAAGTAAGAGGGTAGAGGCCATGTCCTCAGGCCCAGAGCATTCCAAGAGGTGTAGAATTTTAAGATTCTTGAGTGCATCAACTAAGGTGCCCCCATCTCAAGTCTCAGATCCCCACTGCTTCCCAACCAGGGCCCTGACTTTGACATAACAGACTTGCTGGGGTAAAGAATTCAACCATCTCTGGAGCTCTTCTACCTGCATATTTAAGTCCCTGACCTGAGCCTCAGTTGGACCAAGTCCTGATTTTCACACTTGGCCTTAAACTAGTGATTGATCCCTCCCAACCTTTCATCATCTTTCTCCAGCACATCCATGACACTCAGGAAGAGCCCACCAATCTATCTTCAGAATTGTCCCTTTCTTTGCATTTCTCTAATAACTGAGAAGCCAATGCCTTCCTCCCATTCACCACCACAGCACACTATGGGCTGCCAAGACTCCAGCTACACTAACCATAACATCCTCATTGCCACAGGTGACTCAAGCCTTAGACCTCTTCTTAGAGTCACTTCCTCAGATCACTCCTGGCATGACTGTCTCAGGGGAAGTGTTGCAGAAAAGAGACTTTACAATGGAATGTGAGTACAGAGATGTCCAGGAGAGCGCTGATGAGAGCACACCTGTAAGGGAGAGAGGGGGACAAGACTGCCCACTGGGAGAAGCTAACCATGACATAGCTGGAACAGGGGCTCAGCAGAGTCTCTGTGGAATCCGGGGCCAGACAGACCATTCGGGTTATTGTGCCGTAGTAAGTTATTGGATGTGACTGTCCCAGGAGCAAGTTAACTTTGGGTGAGGCAGCTGCTGTCAGCCAGCCGTCTGTGGTTCCTGGGGAGGACTTCTGCAGGCAGAGGCCTGGCAGCTGGAGCATGAGTGTCTGGGTCCTGGTAGGGGAATCAGGTGGTATATCCATGATAGCACCTAAAGGCCATGGGGACCAAGAGGCCATTCTGAATTCTGGGGCAAGAGGTGACTGGCAAGAAGACAGCCTAACGACAGATTCAACCAAGGCAGATAGACCAAATGGTTAGGGCTTGAATGCCAGGATAAAGATGTAAGGTTTTATCCTTCCTGAAAAGGAGAGCAAAAGTTTGGGGCAAGATTATCTGGGGCCTGTAAGGAAACTGCAGTCATGAAGGGGTCCTAATTTCCAAAGTGTCCAGTTGGTTGCCTGTCCCACAAACTCCTCTTAACTGCCTGGCTTTGGCCAACACACACACACACACACACACACACATATACACACCACTACCTCCCTCCCCCAAATCGGCTCCCTTCAAATTGTCACTCCCCACAGTGCTGCATTCATGCATCAGTTCTAAATAGTCCCACTGTTCAGCTTTAACGAGAAGTAATACCAATTCCCATGTTTGCTCAGAGAGCACCATATTTCATCAAACCAGAGCCCATGCCGGCTCAGATTACTGACCGAGACAATGTTCTGTAATCCTGGTTTATTCACATGTCACGGGTATTTTAGCAAAACAGAAATGAATGGCCTGCGCCACCCTAGAAAGTAACGGGAGAGTTGGGTTCCCGCCCAGGGGAAGTCATGCTTTCGCTTGCCACAGTTCTCAGAGGAGCTGACTTTGATGCTCTGAGTTTTTCCCAACTTCAAGAAAGAGAATATGGGCTGAGGAGGAGTCACAAAGTGGGTAGTTATTTCCCTATAAAATGTTAGCTCCACAGATGGATTTTGCCAGAGCAAAAATAAAATCTGTCATTGATTATAAAGTCCTTTGTGCTTGTTATTTCACAGATTTATTACACTCTGGCCCAGCAGCATGGGGAGGCCCTGGGATTCTTGTCTCTAGCGCCCCACCGTTCATGCCCCAAAAGGGAACAGGCACTCGCTTGCATTTCTTTTGTCTTTGAGGGCCAAGAGTTTTGAATATCAAGATGTGAATCATCCTCCCAATCTTTGGACAGGGACCCACAGACATGGACAATAGCCATTCCTCATCAAGGAGAATGCCTGCCCCATCTCTTCCTTTTCTTTTCAGTTCTTGGCTCTGTGTGCTAAGAAATGTATTTTCTGCACAGAGCAAGGGGCAGCCAGGCTTGAACCTCTTGCCAAATCTCCCCGAGTCTGAGTCTACTTTAAACGTGCTACAATCTCTTTCAAACACATGATAAATAAAGAGCAGTTGTAAGGATCAGTGTAATTTAGAACCATCTCACATTAAAACCTTACGATAATCTCATAATAGCCTGCTCTTGTATCCATCTTAGAGTTGAAGAAACCAAGATCAGAGAAGGCAGTAAGGTCACTCTAGATAATAGTGAAAATAGGGACATGAATCTACCCCGTTTGATTCCACAGAGTTATGTGTGCAAACCCTCTCACTTCCAAGAACGGGTTGACATGAGGCCATTGGCCCTAAAGGAGAGTATAGAAGCTTCGACACAGCCTGGAGTCAACCTTATTTAAACAAGAAGTTCCCAGGACTCCAGAGAGGCAATGGGGCTGCCTCAGGGTTACAGAGCTAGTTAGAGTCACAAACTGGCTCTGCTACAAATTAACTGGATTATATCATGAAACAATTGGTTGGGAACATTTCGTTTGGTATTTATTTGGGGAGAAGTTCTTGATGAAACCAAATGAGCTTGCTTTTCAGAATAACTCCAGGTCTGCTTTTCTTCCTTACTCTGGTGTAGAGCTTCATAACTATTAAAGAGTCTTCACCCCCTGCTCATTACTTCCTAAGCTAAAAGAAGCCCTGCTACCTCACAGAGCAGGACAGAGAGGCCTAGAAGACCAAGGGCCCCCCAAACCACCTCTCACCTCTCCGGAGATGCTCCCCACCCCAACCCACAAGTTAAAGACCTCACACCCCTGGTAATTACAGTGTACTATTCTCCCAGGACTGGAATAATTGTGTAGGAAGCTGTCAGGAATCGTAGATCTAAGGACTTATAGACACAGTCTGCCATCTCAACTCTTATTTTGAGCTGTGGCCTGTGCTATTAAAAACAAAACATTCTCGTTGGCAAGCTCCACAATTAGCCTCATTTCCACACTTGAAACACTGTTCTGCATGAGCTGAAATTGCACAGAGATTGTTTCTTGTCTTGGCGATGCTGTTTCGAGGGCTGTGCTGGGAGCCAGCGAGGATGTGACCCAGTGGTAATCTGAATTGCTTCACCAAACACATTTTTATCCCATCATCTCGGCTACATGAAAGGGGGCCACAGTGCTCGTGTTCAAGACTTTACAGTCCCGCTGTTCGGCAATAAAATGAGGCAAGAAATATTAGCCGTCCCTGGCTGATGCCTTAATTCTTTCCCAACAATGTCAGAGAATCTGTACCCTACAGGTTTTAGTGCTGGCTAAAGCCTGACCCTCAGGCTGGCTTGAATGGAGTGGGAATGAGTTAAGGAGAGCCAGAAGGCTTTAATGGACACGGATCCCGAATAGCCCAGCTTGTGTGGGCCTCCTGCGGACTCACCCTCCTTTTCACAGGCCTCGATTGTGTATGGCCCCAGCAGAGACAAAACTACCCATGAGCAGAGGTTACCCCCAGCCGGTGCAGGTCAGAGGCATTCTTGGGGAGAAGGGGAGAGGGGGGCAGAGGGGAAGTGAGGGGCACATGGAGAAGGAGGGAAGTGGAGGTGGGGGGGGGAGGGAACAGTAAAAGATGGTCTGGATCACATATAAGGAGAGACTCACCAAGTCCCAAGGCTGCGACTTGATCACCTCACCTTTAGGCAAACCAGTTCTGAAAACCAGTTCACAGCACAAATGGGATCTATACTAATGGGAAATTAAACGCAATATGAGCTAATTTTCAAAATAAATAAAATGCTTCTCTCTGGTTTTCCAAAAGCTACAGGCCTGAGGTTCAGAGACTTTTAAAGGATGGCCTCTAATTTGACACTGCAAGATTTTGAAAAATTACAAATGGGTTGTGTTTTACACACCAACAGAAGCTTTTTCCAGCAATTTTTCAATTATTGCATTGTGAGCCCTCCAAGAAAAGTAACTATTTTGGCTCACAGAGCCCCAAACTTACCAAGTAAAGAGAACAGAGTGTTCACAAGTTTGCAAATAGTCCTTTGAAACGTAGCATTGACAGAATTCGGGAGCTTTCTGGAAGAGCACTGGGTTGAAGAGGTCCTTTTCCTCCCTTGCAAAAGTTCTTAAACTTTTGGAATTGGACCCTTTTTCAGTGTGGTTATGTCTGTGGATCCCTTCTCAAAAGAATGTTTTAAACATATAAAATAAATGTGCAGGGTTACAAAGGAAGCCAATTGCATTAAAATATAGTTATTAAAATATTTTTAAAAACAATTTTGCAACACAGTAGCAAAATTTTTATTAATTCGTTAACTAACTAGCAGCAGGCCTAACAATTACCATAATTTCAAATTACCAATTAACAAAAATGATACTCTGAAAAATCTGCAGCAACTCTTGAATGATATGAAAATATCTGTGGGTGGTGCCTACTGGTGACAAAGTCACTAACCCAACGTGCTTTTTTCCCTGCATTTATAATACCAAGAAATGCTAAGTTTCAGTTAGAGTTAGTGAAAACAAAGATGCAATTTTCCCCATGGAGTTCACAGAGCCCCTGAATTCCACCCATAAGGAAGAAGCCGTGCTAGAGTCAAGACAAAGTTCAGGACCTTCTGCCCCAGGGTTAAGCTAAGGGGCAGTGGCCAGGGACTCACCACACCCTCACTTCGCTGGGAACCCTTGGGAAAGCCACTGCTTTCTCTCTTCTTTCTCTGATGCTTTGGAAATGTTTTTAAAAGCAAATTGAAAGCATGTCCTTTTTCTGCAGTCCTGAAAGGTACATGTCCAAAGATTAATAAAGACCTTTGATGTGTTTCTTCAACAACTGGAATCATTGTTGCCAAATAAAGGGTCAGTTAATCAGCTAATTCTGAATTTAATCGGGATCTTGTTCGAATCGCCTTGGGTTGCCTGAGCTTTGGGGTGAGAGCCATTCTTTTCAGAGCCTGCTCAGGGAGGGTCCATGTTCCCCACACTCTTGAATTTTGGGCACACACTGGCTCAGAGGCAACTGGGCTCACACATAACCCCTCTCCGGTCCTCACTGGGGAGCTGTTATCTTGTAGCCACATAGCCATGGAATGCCATCGCAGGGGCAACAGGCCCCCTCCATAGGCCGCCCAGTCCCCTTGCAGCCCAGGCCGGCTGCGGCGCCACACAGGAGCCGGCTGCGGGGCTGGGGCTCCGACTCTCGGCAGGGGATAAGGGAGCGCGCTCGCCCACGCCCACGCCCCCCACACTCGCGGGCGCACACTCGGGCGCAATCCCCGGCGCGCGCACGCCGCCACACTCGGGCGCACGCACACCGCAGCCGGGCCAGGGACGGCCCTGTCGGCGGCAGCCCGGAGTGGTCGGTGCGCGCAGCGGGTACCTCCGAGGGCGCCGCCGGCCGCCCCGCCCCGCCCCGCCCCTCGAGCCCGCCGGCCCGAGCGCGCAGTGGGCTGCAAAGTTTCGTTGCGCGAGTCCGCCGAGGCAGCGCGCCGGCTCGGGCTCGGCTCGGCTCTGCGCGGCTCCGGACGGTCGTCACCGCTGGCCAGCGGCTCGAGCGGCCCCCGACCGACCGACCGACCGACCACACGCCCAGCTGCCCGCCCTGCTCCGCCCCTTGCCCTGCGCGGATCCTGGTACCTGGTGCCCTCGGCTCCCTGGGTTCCCCGCGCGCCCTCCCGCCGTGGGGTCGAACCGCAGCCTCCGGTGCGCCCGCGCTCTCCCTTCTCCTCCTGGCTCCCGCCCTCCTCCCCCGCCATGGCTTGTGGCCCCGCTCGGACCAGCCCAGGGCCGGGGCTCCAGCTGCTCTTGACGCTGCTTTTGCTGCTGCTCCGGGACGCTGACGGCAGCCACACAGCCCCTGCCTGGTCCGCACAGTCCGCGGCTGCGGACGGCCTCCTGGGGGACAAGCACCCCCAGCGGCCCTTGGGGGATGCGGCCGCCACGCTGGGCCCTGGCGCCCAGGACATGGTCGCTGTCCACATGCTCAGGCTCTATGAGAAGTACAGCCGGCGGGGCGCGCGGCCGGGCGGGGGCAACACGGTCCGCAGCTTCCGGGCCAAGCTGGGTAAGTAGAGGGGCCCAGGACCCCTTCTGCTTGTTCTTCTCTTTTCCTCTCTTTCCCGTCTTCCCCACCCCTGCACCCTTGCTTTCCTTCTTCCTTCTATTCATCCCATCGTTCCTTTTTCTCACTAACAATTCCCTGAGGTCTCTATGCCAGGCCTTGAACCTCCAGTGAGGACAGCAAAGTAGCCTAGCGTGGCACAGAGTTCCTGGCCCTGGAGTGCTCCCACGCTGGCTGGGCCCAGACCACCCACATCCTACACATAAGACTTTGAAAACAGGACATGAGCTGGGGGAATACCTGTGTCATAGGGTCAATTGTAATGGCACTTTGCAAATGAGGACAGGATGGTGAGGGGGACATAAGGCAGCCCCGATGGAAGTATGAGGCACTGGGCCCAGACAGGAAGCATGAACCTCTAGCAGTTAGTGTTTTTCATGACAGGAGAAACAGTGGACTGAGAAGGCCCTTGCATGCCTGGGACTGAGGACTTACTTTCAGGCAGGGGCAACAAAGTGTTCAGACTACAGGGCTTTGAGGGGGTGTCCAGAAGCTGGGTTGTGAGAGCACTCTGTCTCTCTCCTGTCCTTGCCCCACCTTTCCACTTTCCTGGAAAGTGGCTGGAGCTGAGCAGAGGACACTTGCAGAGGCCCTCCCTGCCCTTCCCCGAGAACCTTCCAGGCTCCAGCCTCAGTAGCCTGTCTGTCTTTGCAGCCTCTGCAGGTCCTGGGAAGGCAGATAGGAGGTGCAGCCTAGGCTGCAGGGATGATGGGAAGACCCTGGTTGTCATAGTGACTACTCCTGGTGGCAGAATGCTGTTCCAGAAAATGTGGGTGGGGGTCCCCTACAGCCCTGTGGCAGATGAGGCCATTCATCAGGGGGAAAAAAACCTTCTGCAGGCTTCCCTCCTGAGGAGGGGAACAAACCCAACTTTGGGTTCAGACAGCCTGGGGTAAGATTTGTCACTTGCTGCTCACTATGGGGTAACTTGAGGTAACATCTGTGTTCTCAAAACCAAGTATGAGAAGCTCAGCCTCCCTTAACTGTGGATGGGGGAGCACCTGCTATAAAAAGGCCTGTCCCTTATCCTGCACTGAGCAGGCTCACCAGGTCAGTGTCCCTGGGCTCCAGGCCAATTGGATATAACTCTTTTCTCCCTGGTATGTTTTATTCACCACCTGGGATTCATTTCTGGAACAACATTATTAAATTAAGCCTCTTAAGAATCCTCTGGCATTAGCATATCCTAGCGTAAATCACTAAAGCTATGTGGACTTGAGCACATTCATCTATGAAATGGACAAGCCATGCCAGTACCTCTCCTGCAGGACAGCGGGAAAGGTAAAATGAGGTAGTATGTATAAGCTTAGAACCCAGCACTGGACAGATTAGGTGCTGGTTATTCTTCTGAGAGTACAGGCCGTTCTCAGGTTATGAATGAGATAGGTTCTGTAGGTTTGTTCTTAAGTTGTATTCGTATGTAAGTTGAAACAGGTACGTTTACCTATTACCTGTAATAGCCTTAGTTTGTAATTGCCAGTTGTACGTAAGTCAGATGTTTGTAACTTGGGGCTGCCTGTACAAAGCATTGTGCTAAGTATGCTCTCATATGGGTTTAAACTTGAACTTGCTTGTCCAATAACTCAACCTTGAATCCTTGCAGTTAAGGAAGCAAGGCCAGCAAGGTCACTCCTGCAGCAAAGGGTGAGCATGCCCTTTGAGCCTGCCTACTTGCCATGACTGGGCATAAAGGTGCATTTTACAAGAATGGACAGTGCCAGTAGAGCATGGGATGTTAACCTCTAAAAGGACCTGGAGACAGTACCTCAATCCAGCACTCCCAATTTTACAGATAAGGAAACTGAGGTAGAAGGCAGCTTAAAATTAAGCCCAGGTCATTCAGTGTGGGGGGAAGGTGTCTAGCCTTAATCCTTAGGGTGGGCTCAGAGCTACTCTGCACTGATGTAGGCTTACTAGAGAACTGAGGACACTTCAGCAAGCAATGAGGGGAGAGAGAGGAGGGGTGGCTGGAATTAATAGTAGGATCTAATAAATTGTTGACACTTACATGTGCCAGGAAAGGTTTAAGCACTTGACATATCTCAGTTCCCATTTTAAAAAATCTGTAAGGAAGGGAGCATTAATAACCCCATTATAGAAGTGAAAAAAATTGAGTCATGGACGATTTCAGTCCTTTGCCCAGATCACAGAATTAGGATTTGGAACTCACTGCAGCTCAGAGCCATGCTTGGCAGCTGAGCTACACTATTTGGTGGCAGGCGAGTAACATAGTTGCTGTGCCCAGAGTGGCAGCCATGCATGCATGGGTTGCTTGGGATGAGGTGCTACTTCACCAAGGTGGCAGAGGCCCACCATCATGGAACAGGCTGCTGCTGGAATGTTCCAGGACCAGAGCTGAAGCCTCCCACCTTGGTGCTTCGTGCATGAGATGAGGGTCCTTGCCCAAATTCACATCTCTTCACAGATTGGCCACTGGATGAGGAAGCAGGGATATCTGAGGGCTGGCAAGGGGCTAGCTATGAAACAGCTTAAATGAATCAAGCCAGGGAATGAAAAACCAATGTGCCTGGGCCTCCCCTCTGTGCTAGGCCCAAACCTACAATATTGCATTTAATCTTTACCTCCTCAGTGTACACTGAGGTCAAGGCAACTGATGTTCAGAGAGGTAAAGTATGTCACAGCACCCAGCCAGGAGCTAGTGATGCTGGGATTCATGCCCAAGTTTGCCTCGGGGTTCCAAAAGAGAGGGATTTGTCAGACAGCTCCAGACTATACCAGAATTATGATTTCCTAGATTTATCTGTTCCACTCTATCCCTCCCAGACCCTGGGCTTAGTTCAGATGGAGAGGTGAGGGGCGAGGGTGGCAGTGAGAATAGCAATGGCCCAGCAGACAGAAGGTGCCCACCACTGCCACTGTGGAAGGTGGTGCATAGCCAGGTGTAGAAGTGAAGCAGTTGCACTGTTTCAGAGACTGCTAGGAGAAAGGCAAGAGGTGGAGAGGGAAGAGTAGCTGGCAGCCAGGCCATCGGGAGCCAGCCATGAGAATTGTGAGTCTGCCTGTAGATAATAGGGCAGTATACAGTATGTATGCATGAGAGAGAGAGAGAGAGAGAGAGAGGAGAGAAGAGGAGAAGATAGGGATAAAAAGGAGAGAGAGGAGACCGGGAGGTAAATAGATTTCCAATGTTCTTACTCTCATAGGATCATATTTTCAACATGTAGGTATTCCCATTTAAAATTACTTTTTTCATTACTTGTCCTGAACTGTTCCCTATGCCTCTAAGCCATTTGCAGTTGGCCTGTGGAAACTGCTTCCTCGTTATTGGAGCCCTTGACTTTTCCCTTCTGATCTGCAGAGGTTCTTCACTTAGTAAAGGTGAAGGTAAAAAAATAATAATAATAATACCGCTTCTAATAGATGATCTGCACGCGTGTGAGGTAATGGTGACAGAATTCTGGGACCACTGCTGTGGTTGAGCCTAGGCCCTGAACACAGAGATAGGGTCAGGGTGGGGACGCCATGTTCAGGGTGCTTGTGTAGACACAGGACACAGAGCCAATAGGGACTAGAGATTGGTTTGCGATTTATAAGAAGGAGGGGAAGGTGGGGGGAGAGTAAAGGATTCTCAGACTTCTGCTGCAGGGGTAGCAAGGCCTCTGACTGGGTAAAAGTCAGGGGACAGGTGTGGTGCCTTGAGGGTAGCTATGGCTCCTGAGGCCACCTGCACAGGGCCAGCTGCTCTGAGCTCCTGCTGGCTGTCAGTCACCTTGCTATGAGTGAACTCTGCAGAGCTGACCTCACAACAATTTTAGGAAGTACATATTCTGCCCAATTTATAGATGAGGAAACAGGCACAAGGCAATTTCATGACTTGCCAGATGACCTATTAACTAGTAAGTAGTGCAAATAGGAGTTAAACCCCATTCTTGACGCCTGCATGAAAATGGATGTTCAGTACATGTTAGTTCCCTGGTGCATCACTGGCTGGCCCACCACTTCCTTCCTCCAGCTTCTGTTGGTGCTGGAAGCACTTCAGCCCAGTGCTCTCTCTCCGGTCAACTTGATGGCTGTTTCAGGGACAATGGATGAAGGGACAAGTCTCCCAATGGTTTGGAATCTCTTTGTATAGGGTCCAGAAACTTTCTTTGGCTGCTCTTGGCTTGAGGTTTTGCCAGCAGGGAGCCTGAAGGGATCACTCTGCCAGGTGGCCCCTTCCCAGAAAGGAGGCTGAGTGCCCAGCAAAGTGGACCTGCTCTTGGTTGAGAATTTCCAAGATCCATAGAGAACTCAACTTGTCTAAATGAAGTCAGTGTTTTCCTTCTTTTTTTTTTTTTTTTTTTTTGAGACAGAGCCTCAAGCTGTCACCCTGGGTAGAGTGCTGTGGCATCACAGCTCACAGCAACCTCTAACTCCTCCGCTCCAGTGAGTCTCCTGCCTCCGCCTCCCAAGTAGCTGGGACTACAGGCGCCTGCTACAATGCCCTGTCATTTTTTGGTTGCAGCTGTCATTGTTGTTTGACAGGCCCAGGCTGGATTCGAACCGCCAGCTCTGGTGTATGTGGCTAGCGCCTTAGCCACTTGAGCCACAGGCACCGAGCCAGTGTTTTCCTTTTTAAGAGAGTCAGAACACCCAAATAATGAATCCTGTTTGAAATGTATGTTGCAGTGCACAGCACATGGTCTTTGTCCTTTTGCTCTTAGGCAAATTGTGACTATATCCTAGCATGTGGGCTAGGGTTGAACACACCTGGCTCTGCCCCTTGCCAGCTGTGTGACTTGAAACAAGTTATATACCCTTTCTGGAGCCCCAGCTCTTCATCCACAGAAAAAATGACTGAAGAACACCAGCACAGGACCAGGCACATATGCTTGGCACTCAGAATACGGCAACTAGTTCTGTCCTGAGGAACAATATTATTTCTATTTATGTATGAAAAACCAGGGTTCCAGGGAAAGTCACTGGCTAAAGATCCTGCTGCCCAGTGTCCTCAGTTGGATTTGCATCACCATTTGTTTCTTTCTGAAGAATAAGGCTTTCTGGACTTTTTAAGGATGCGGTTATTGCACCGTAGGGCAGCAGGCCAGGAAACCCCCACCACCACCACCGTGGTAACAGAAGCAACAGACCCCATCCTTCCATTATCCCTGCTTACTCAGGGTTTACAAGAACCCCATCATTCAGCATGTATCTTTGAGCACCAGTTGTCACCCAGACTTTCTGCCTGGGTCTAAGGATGCATCAGTGAACAAAACTGGCACACCCTGTCTTCTTGGAGTTTATGCTCTGGGGGAAGATAAGCAATAAATAAGTCATTCTGTGTCAGGATTCAAGAGGTTCCATGGAGGCAAATGAAGCAGGGGGTGAGAGGTGGGGCTGCTCCTCCAGCTGCAAGAGCCAAGCAACCGCTGATGGAGGTCCTTGTGCAGAGACACGGAGGGCCGAGTGGTACCAGAGGGGGAGCCCTGTGAAGGCAGACTGAACAGTGAGACAGAGACCCTAGAACAGAAGCCACATAGGGGAAGAACATGGAAGCTGGTGTGACAAGACAGGGGCAGGGGGCTGGTTTTATTTGGGGGGCTGTGGAAGACTCTAAGTCAGGGGTGAACCATGGTTGAATGCACCCCCCACACAGGGTTCCTCACGTAGACAGTGCTTTGTAAGACTGTGCAATGATGGGGCACCACAGCAGTGCCAGGCTGCCTCCCCACTAGGCAGAGATCCCCCGGTGCACCTACTACCCCCCTTACCATGATCCTGGTCAGCCCAACCCTTAGCCCAGAGTAGGAGTTTTGCAAATATGTTTTGGGAGAAGGGAGAAAGGGAAGGAAGGAAGAAGGGAAAAAGGGCAAATAAAAAGAAGGAAAGGAGAAAGAAAGGAAGAAAAGAGAGAAGGAAGGGAGGGAGGAGAGGGAAGAAACCTTCCCCGTGAGATACAAGCCACCTGGCGCTATCACATTGCCACTACGTGGGAAACAGAGACTTCTCTCTGAGGCTTCTCTTTTGTTGTGGCCTGGGCTCTTCTAAACCAAGAGACTTCAGGTTGCCGCCCTTTCTCCTGGCCACAGCCCTGAACCCCTGCACTGTTTGTGCAGAAATGTCCAAAGAGGGCTAACATTGTCTCCTCATTCCTGGGATCCCACGTGGTCTTCCAGGGGGAGGTCTTTCCAGAGCAGGGCACCCAGGAAGGGGTCCCCTGGCCAGAGGTGTCCAAGCCAGTGCAAGGCAGACTTCCTTTTGCATGACTTTAGGGTTCAGAATCTGTTAGCAGAACAAGTGAGGCGCAGGTAAAAGAAAAATGAATCTGCCATGTGAGCTGGGTTACAGCTCAGATATTTGGATGGGTGGGTGGAAGACACCCAAGTTGGTACCAGAAGAGCTTGATCTGCAAGCCAAAGTTCTTTGGGTCCAAGTAGCAAGGAAGCACACCTGGGCAACCTCCTTTGCACCTGACACTTTATATATGTCTTTTATTTAACCCTTCAAACAATCATGTGAGAGAGAGTCTGTTATCCCTGTAAAGCAGATAAGGAAAGCGAGGCTCAAAGTGTGGTGTAATCCCACTGGGACCTGGGAGCTTGGTTGCTAAGGTGTCTTCTGGATTGGGGGGTGAGGGCTGCACTGTCAGTGAACTTTCATCTTACCCACAGGTCAACCCGGATGCTGCAGATACATGGCCACAGCCACCTGAGTGAGCTGTCAACTGCCAGGCTTCCCAAACTTCCCTGATGGCTAGAATCCCTGGGGTTCTGATTAAAATGTGGGGTTCAAGGTCATGCGGTCAAAACCACAGTGTTTGGGGCAACCAAGTTTAAACATGCATCAAGACCCCACCCTGCTGCTTATGTGTGGGGTACATTGAGGGGCTGTGGATTTGTTGACAGGTAATGTCTTCAGAGTGTCTGTCACCTGAGCCTTGACTAGCATTTATTTATCAGTCCCTACACAGGCATGCTCCTCTCTCTCCCTTCTTCCCTCGCATAGTCCCTTAAGAGTGTGTGAAGATCCCTAATTGAGTTACGCTTCCTTCCAATAGAAACGAAGCATGTTAGACTGAAAATCAGGGTTAAAAGAAATTACAGCTGATCCTGTGGATACAGGAGTCAGGTATGACCCAGACTCATACCCCTTAGAGAGACTAGTGTCCCCATAAGTCCTCTGGGCTTGGGAGCTCTGTTCCTCTCTGGACTCTGCCCAGCACAGCAGTGGGAGGGAGGAAGCAGACCCCAGCAGCTCTGTTCTCCTGCCAGTCCGCAGCTTCCCAGGGAGGCACCAGGAAAGATGCTTCTCTCCTCCTAATTCTAGAAAGGACTTGGCAATTTTGGAGAGAGCTCATACTGCTGCCAAGGCAGGGGCAGCTTCCCTGCACCACAGAGGAGGCTATGCTGCCCTGGGCCCTAAAGACCAACCTGGACCTTGGAGATTTTGTCCAGTGACCTTGTACAGACCTAAGATTGCTCTTTCTTTGTAGAATAATCTTAAAAGTTCTTGGGCAGAACAAGGAGCAAGACAAGAAGCAAAGATGCCCAATGTCTGTACTGTGCACCCCAGTTTTCCTTAGAAGATGCTCAGAATGCAGTATAAAAGATGGAAGGTTGACTTAGTTCATTTGGAAGCATGATCACATTAATGTAAATTGCACTTAATGATTGCGTTTAAAACTTCAGGGAAACAGAATAGACCACTGTACAAATACAGGAGAGGCTGCCTTGAGGTGGGGCTTGGATGCTGCTTAAACCATCCTTAGCACTTATGAAGGTATCAGTGGCATTTGCTCATTGAGGTGGTAGAATGCAGGAGGTGGAAACACAGGCTTTAGGGTCCAGCAAGCCTGAGTGCCCACCCTGCTGCTGCTTCTTTTTTTATTTTTATTTATTTATTTTTTGAGACAGAGTCTCAGTTTATCGCCCTCAGTAGAGTACTGTGGTGTCACAGCTCACAGCAACCTCCAGCTCTTGGGTTTAGGCGATTCTCTTGCCTCACCTTCCCGAGTAGCTGGGGCTACAGGCGCCCACCACAACACCCGGTTATATTTTTTGTTGCAGTTTGTCCGGGGTGGGGTTCGACCCCGCCACCCTCGGTATATGGGGCCAGCACCCTACTCACTCCCCACCCCCTGCTTTTCCTTTGTTTCTCCTCCATCTGCCGCCTCTTCCTCCTCCTTTTTTTGCCTATGAGAAATTGGCAGTCCCTAACCTTTGACCTCACTCAGTTCATCTGTTCATCCAGGATTGCAAAGGGCGCCCTCATCAGCTTTATGTGAGGATTGCAGGGGATGACGAGGCAAAGGCAGGAGGGGCCCTGGGGGAGAACCTAACCCGTTGTAATTTTCCTTCCCACACAGAAGTGGTCGACCAGAAGGCTGTGTATTTCTTCAACCTGACTTCTATGCAGGACTCGGAAATGATTCTTACGGCCACCTTCCACTTCTACTCGGAGCCACCGAGGTGGCCCAGAGCACGTGAGATGCTGTGCAAGCCGCGGGCCAAGAACGCCTCGTGCCGCCTGCTGTCCCCGGGCCCACAAGTGCGCCAGCACCTGCTGTTCCGTAGCTTATCACAGAACACCGCCACACAAGGGCTACTCCGTGGGGCCATGGCCATGGCGCCACCACCACGCCCCCTGTGGCAGGCCAAGGACATCTCCCACATTGTCAAAGCGGCCCGCCGGGATGGTGAGCTGCTCCTATCTGCCCAGCTGGATTCTGAGGAGAAGGACCCAGGGGTGCCCAGGTCCAGCCCCCACGCACCCTACATCCTCATCTACGCCAATGATTTGGCCATCTCAGAGCCCAACAGCGTGGCAGTGACATTGCAGAGATACGACCCCTTCCCGGCTGGAGACCCTGAGCCCCGCGCAGCCCCCAACATCTCAACAGACCCCCGCGTGCGCAGGGCCGCGCAGGCCACCGGCCCCCTCCAGGACAACGAGCTGCCAGGGCTAGACGAGAGGCCAGTGCGCGCCCCCCACGTGCAGCACTATCACAAACACGAGCTGTGGCCCAGCCCCTTCCGGGCGCTGAAGCCCCGGCCTGGCCGCAAAGACCGCAGGAGGAAGGGCCAGGACGTGTTCATGGCCTCCTCGCAGGTGCTGGACTTCGACGAGAAGACGATGCAGAAAGCCCGGAGGAAGCAGTGGGATGAGCCCAGAGTGTGCTCCCGGAGGTACCTGAAGGTAGACTTCGCGGACATCGGCTGGAATGAGTGGATCATCTCACCCAAATCCTTTGACGCCTACTACTGCGCAGGCGCCTGCGAGTTCCCCATGCCCAAGGTAGGGTGTGCACGGGTGTGTATGAGAGCCACCGCTGTGCCCTACCTGTGGTCTAATTCCCAGGCCCTCTGCTATTGGCAAGTCCCTCTGCCAGTGAGATCTATTTCCTCATCTGCAAAATGGGGGTAACAACACTGCCCATCCATCCCAGGCAGAGAACAGGAACCAAGTGGCTGCCCAGTTGGGTAGATAAAGCCCAAAGATGTATTGGGTTCGGCTGTGCTTTCCGCCTCCACCTCTTTAGGGGAGCTAACCCACATAGCGTAGCAAGTCAGCAGAGGTTGGATAGAAGCTGCCCCCTGCAGACAAGGCCAGTCCTAGAAGCTCCATCCTGACCAAAAAGGATAAGCTCCGTCTCTTTACTCTTCCTGGCCTGGACCCCAGGACCAGCATGGTGCTAGCCTCATGGCTCTCTGGCTGTGGGCTGCCTCCTCCTGCAGCTCAGGGCAAGAACCCACAGGGCAACCACTGCCTCTCACTGTGCACAGCAGCCTGCAAGGGGCACAGCACTGGACTGTTTTTTCCATCAGGCTGGCCCCGGGCTTTCAGATTCTCACCCTGGGGGATGGGGGCGGGGGTCACGCCATATCCATCCACCTCCCTGGGGCCTACACTGAGGTGAGGTGGTACCCCCAGGTGTCAGTCCTCTGTACTCAGTGCACGGTTTGCCTCCTGCTTGGCTGAACCCAGGTCATGCCTTTTTCTCCAAGAAAGGAAGTCAGTGCATAAATCCTATCTGAACATACATAAATCAGCCATCTGGGAAAGTCCAGGCCCAGACATGGAGCTGCATCAACCTGTTTGGGAATTATGAGGCTTCTTCTCAAATCTGTGCATGTGAAGAGAGGGGAAGGGAGGTGCCTGACAGAGAGACAGGGTCTGCTGGAAGGGCCTCCCCCTGGCCTGGGCCGATGCAATACCGGAACTGTAGGTTTGCAGCTGGCTGACCCGACTCTTACCTTATCAGCACTTCTGGCTGCCTCCCCACCTTCTAGGACACCAGCCAGAACAAGTGCAAGTGTCCCCTCCCTTCTCTCCTTCCCAGCACATGAGGGCTTTCCCATCACCTGTACTACATGCAACACTGTTTGGCTGGCGATGAGCCGAACTGTTTCATCTTGTCAGAGGTGGGCATGGTTTCCAAGCCAGGCCACTTTCTAACTTGAGGGGTCTTGATCAAGTTGCTTAGTCATTTTAAGCCTCAGTGTCTTCACCAGTAAAACACAGGTAATACCCCCCCCTCCATAAAACTGATAAGATGACAGAGTGGGCTGATCCACGTAAAGCAGCACACAGGGTGTGTCAGTTCCCAGCCCAGCACACTGGTGTGCACACGCCAGGCTTCCCCTTCAGTGACAGGAGCATGATCACACAGGAAGAATTCCTAGACTCCTCAGACTGCGAGATCTGGGCCACTCTGTGGCCCTAGGCAGCACTGGCTGGGCACCTCCCCTACTTCTCTTCCAAGTCTCCCAGTTTCTGCCCAGTTCCTGGTGGTCCTTGGGGATGTGTGACACTCAAGCGCCCCCAAGTGGTCATTGCTATGTAGGGGATGTGACATCCTTCAAGCAGGCCAGACCTACAGGAGGCCTTTGGTGACCTTTGGTGGGGGGCTGGGTCTTGTAGATCGCAGAGGAAATGTGTGCCCAGCCCTAGGATTTTACCCTTTATTCTACGTTGGTGCCTTTTCTGTAGTCTCAGCCAAGGAATAGCAGTAGTGCCGCATGGTCTGCAGGGGTGGGTGGATGAGGGCAGAGTGCTAAAATGACCCTGCTCCTTTCCTGCCTTGCAGATCGTCCGCCCATCCAACCACGCCACCATCCAGAGTATTGTCAGGGCTGTGGGCATTGTCCCTGGAATCCCAGAGCCCTGCTGTGTCCCTGACAAGATGAACTCCCTTGGGGTCCTTTTCCTGGATGAGAACCGGAATGTGGTTCTGAAGGTGTACCCCAACATGTCTGTGGAAACCTGTGCCTGCCGGTAGGACAGCTCTAGGGTAGAAAGAAACTTCTGCCCCACCCCAGCAGATCTTCATTCTCTGAGCCTTCTGGAGCCAGGACTTGACCATGGGTGCAGCTGGAGACACAGGGCTCTAGAGATTACAGGCAATGCTGCTGGGGCCCAGGAAGATCTGTCCACTGTAATTTCATTCTGGGATCTTTCAGGTTTCTGGGAATTAGCCCTGGCCTGAAGGTTGCCTTTCATTCATACCCACAATACCCACTGTTCTCAAGACCTGAAAACAGAATGTGTCCACAGGGTTGGCTTGATGTGATATCATCTCATAACCGAGGAAGAAGACTATGCAAATCTTAGGACATGCGCTCCTTCACATGGAAAGGACTTCTGTTTAAATGTTCAGTTTAAAACACTTTGGGCCACATAGTTATCTGTGAAAAGCAGATAATAATGGTATTAATGGGTGTTTTCTTTCAAACTCCACTGAAAAAGCTTTTATACATACAGTATGCACATATAACCAATGTTGGTTTCTTTTTCTTAATATATATTTTATTTTAAAACAACAAAAAAGAGATTTGGCAGCATTCCTCCCAGAGATAATCATGCTGAGTAAGTGTGGGTTGTTGAAACGTGCGTATTGAAATAACACTTGCAGTAATATGTTGGAATACTAAAAAATAACCAAGATTTTATATTTTTGTAAATTATACTTTCTATATTGTAGATTGTGTATGTTATGTGTTTTTATGGAAAGCTAATAAATTAAAGGTACAGTGGTATCTTGAAAAACTGTCACCCATTCCAAAACAATACTCCCCATCTATAGGTATAACACCTGGGTGCTGGGGACACCTTAGGACCCCTACCTGCCCTGCCATCTCTTTATTCTCTCTGTCTGTCCCAAGCTCCAGAAACCCAGAGGCACTAGTGCCTTCCAGGGTCCTGCCCCATCCACCCTGTCCTGCAAATCCCTAACCTGGCCTGGTGTCTAGCAAGACTGGACAGGGCCCCAGGTAGGCACAGTGGCCTCTTGCAGTTCCCTCACATCCCTGGCAGTGTCTGAAACATTTAAAGGACCATCTGTGGCTGTTCAGAGATCTTTTACTTGGGGTAATTAGAGCAGGAGGAGATTCAATATGAGCAGTCAGGGACCTCTCCAGAGGTTCAGGGACTCCTGAGGGACTGGATGGGCCACACAGTCTCCCATGTCTGCTTGTCCTGTGCATGTGTGTAGAAAGGTCCCCAAATCGCTGCTCTCCAGTGGCTTCATTATTCCCCTACAGTTAAGTGCCTGGAGCTAATTGACATTTCTTAAAGAGAATCAGGGTCCAATGAGAGGCAGGTGAATCACAATTGCATCAGCAGGACCTAATGATGACATGACCCAAGTCTTACTCAGAGGAGTCTGTGAAGCCACAAGTGGTCCTTTAACAATGTGTCCAAGGAGGGGAGCAGCCAAGGTGTCTGTCTTAGGAGTTAGGCTGTGCTGGAAGACCAGGGATCCTATGCAAGGGATATGTGAGGAAGCGCTCCCAGGGGACACAGGCAAAGAGCCCAGCATCCCAGCCTCGAGATCCTGCAGGGAGAACTGGAGCTTAAAGTACCCTTCAGAGGGCGTGTGGACTCCAGGTAAGTGAGCAGGGTGTTCAGGACCTCTTGGCTTCCAGCTGCTTCTGCATGGGGAGATGTAAACTCCCAGAGTCCTGGGCCCTTTGTGAGTAGCCACAGTAGCTCTGGAAGCCTGGGAAGCCTCTGAAGAAGGCTGCAGTGGCAGTGCCTGGAGGCCAAGCCACTGAAACTGGAGAAGCTGCACCCAGAGCCATAGGTAAGAGAGAGCCCAAGGCACCTGCGTGGAGCCTGTCAGTATCTACTCAGCAACTCTGAGGTGCTCCAAGTGGTTCTAGGATGCATGAACAGCTGCCCTGGGGATCCTGGCCTGAGCATAGGGCCCTGCCTGCTGACAGAGACTAGGTGAGGGGTAGGATGTCCTCAGCACATGCTGCCTTACTCTCTTACTGCTGCAGGAGTCGGACCTGGGACCACATGTTCCCTTTAGCTGCTGTAGATTACTGAGCTGGCCTAGACTGGCCTGCACATTTAGTGCTCAGCTTTCTATTTCTAATTCTTTTTGGATATAAATTGATAGCAAAATAGGCAAGATTATTGGGGCTTGAGAAAATTCCAGATCTCTTTCTTACCAATATTAGACCCCTCATTCCTTCCATTCAATTTTTTCTCATCAAACTGCTCGCTTTCCATTTTCAGCCAAGATGGGAAGTTTTATGTTATACTTTCTGGAATTTACCATTTCTGGGAGACCTTCTGGATGTCCTGAGTGCCTGGAATGCCTCTGAATCTTCATTCCCCACTTATTGCCGATTGGGGAGCAGGCTGGAGCCTGTGCCCTGGGGCCAGCCACAAGCAGAAGGTCCCATGCCTGCACTGAGATAAAGGGTGCTCAGTGGTTGCCGTCTTTCCTGAGCATGCCCTGATGACTCGAGGTGTGGAATAGGGCATGTGGATGACACAAGTCCCCACTCAACAATGAAGCTAGTGTCATCGATGACCCCTCCAATCAATAGAATGAGTTACAGCATCTCATTTAGCTTTGCATCCGCCTTGCAACTTACTGCCTAATTGGTACTGCAGAAAAACGGGCTCAGGGAGCTAAGTAACATGCCCACGAGTAATGTGTTCACTAATGTCTTTCTAAGACCAGAAGCAACATCAGGTTTGATGCCTGAGGCTTTCTAATTTAAGGCCTATGTGGACCACACTACCCCTGAAATTGCCAACCAGTGACCCTACTACCCCTTAGGTGTAGCTCATTGGCACTGATTGCTTGCACAATAAAGTGAGGTTTATAAAGAAATGCATGCGTCAAATAAAATCCAAAATACATTACATTGTCACATGAGACAGAAGTTTCCAGCACACAGTTTAGATGTGCGTGGGTTGCTGAAGTCAACTCACCTGGGTCTGGGTCAGTCTGGAGGGAGCAGGGTGGTGACTTGTAGCTGGACTCATCCCTGAACTTACGTATCTTCTAGAAGGACAGGGCTTTTAGTAGGTTAGTTCATGTGCCAAACACAAACAATACAGCTGAGGGCTAAAAACTTTTAAGACTAGAAGAAAGTTTTAGAAAGCTTCTGATTCAACCTTTCTACTTCAGAAGTGAGGAATCTGATTCCTGGTACTACCAATTGTCTTTCCTGAGGTATATCAATAGATATCTTTCTGTGTCTAAGTCACTCATAAATTGTGATCAGAGCTGTAGCCTATAATGAATTCTTCTGTGGCTAGGACAGCGACAGACTGTGTCAGAGGAACTTACAGATGTCTGGAGTGAGAGTAGGGCTCAGGAGGGGGCTTCAGAAGAGGAGGAATGGACAGGACTACACAGAGGTTGACCTTAAGGCCAGCCAGGGAGGAAGGGCTTGCTGGTGAAATAAGAACATTGTAAGCAGAGTTTGGTGACATCACATACCAAGGAGGACACGGGGAGGGCAGCCCAGCTTACCAACTCCAGCTGTGGCTTGTGCACCAATGCATTGATGTTAGAGTTCAAGACTATTTCCCTTTACCAAAACATGGGAGCATAAGATCCTTCACAGATGAACTAATGCCCCTGAGATTTCCATTCCTCTGCTCCCTTCTACTTCCCATGCTCATGCAAGCTAAAGTCCTCACTAGCCACTAGTCCTAAGTCCTGCTCCTTTATTCTCTCCAGGAGTCTTGTTGGTATGAGTCTGAAGTAGGTGGATGAGCAGGAGAATGAACATGTTTGTCCATTCAGAGAATTAGCATTTCCTAGGTGCCAAATTCCATTCTAGGCAGTCTATTCATAGTTCATCTCACAGACTTCCATTTTTTGTCAGAACCAATGTGCAAACTTGAATTTGCATCAGAATCACCCAGAGACTTGGCCCAGGTTAGGCCCCACCCCAGTGTTGGGTCTGAGTCAGGCTGAGACTTTGTATTTCTTTTCTTTTTTTTCTTTTTTTTTTTTTTTGAGACAGAGCCTCAAGCTGTCACCCTGGATAGAGTGCCGTGGCATCACAGCTCACAGCAACCTCCAACTCCTGGGCTCAAGCGAATCTCCTGCCTCCGTCTCCCAAGCAGCTGGGACTACAGGCGCCCGCCACACGCCTGGCCATTTTTTGGTTGCAGCCATCATTGTTGTTTGGTGGGCCAGGGCTGGATTCGAACCCACCAGCTCAGGTGTACGTGGCTGGTGCCCTAGCCACTTGAGCCACAGGCGCAGAGCCGAGACTTGTATTTCTAACCAGCTCCCAGGTGCTACTCCTGCTGCTGCCTCAGGGACCACATTTTGAGAATGAGTGCTCTCATAGTGATAACTTCTATGACAGAAGGGCCCTTAGCCCCTAGGATTCAGCTATGTCACAGAAACAGGATCCTTTCTCACTTCCAAGAAGGAAGGCTGACACAAATGCCACTTCTGTAGAGGGATGAGCTCAAGGATCCTTGAAATAAATGGATTAGTCAAATCAGCCTTTCTTGTTCATCGAATTGCACTTCTCCTATAGCAGATTGTGTGTGATGATCCGATGTCTATAACTCACAAGTCCTGGGATCAATGACACCATAGAGGCTCTGGTTGAAAATCATCACAGTACAGTAATGCCAAACCATCCGGGCATTGAGATAAGACAGGGAGCACAAGGCTAAGCTAGCAGCCACCAGGGCAGGCACCCCACAGAGCAATCCTGAATGTTCAAGAATGTAGGCAGTGCTAAGCACGAAAGATTCCCCTGAAGGAACCTCAGCCTGCTGTGAAGGCAGGGCATACTCACTACATATGTCAAATTGCCAGAGGAAGTAACATGAGCCAACATCAGTGGAGCGGTCCTGACGCCCTTTGAGCAGTTGTCAGATGAATCCATCAGAACACAGAGGCTGCACGGAGAAGGGCAATCAGGACTGGCCAAGGTGGCGGACAGCAAGAAGGAGCATAAGACATTCCTGATGGCAAGCAGAGTCCATGCAGGTGCTCAGCTAGAGGGAGGGACAGAATTGTCCCAGAGAGCCAGGCAAAGGGAAGTAGGGCAGAAAGATCAGGCATTGTACTGACAGTTGCAGTAGTAATAATTATGTACTGGAGAGCTACCATGCAGTGTGTTCCTGTGGAACACGTACACATCTGTGGAGCCCTCCGGCCCTCTTCCTAGACTCACAGCTCAGTAACAAATGTGATTCCTGGGCTTGGGCCCAGAGCAGCACAGGTGGGATCAGGCCACTGCTATATCTCCTCAGAGGCTGAAACCCAGCTCCCATGGTGTGGCTCATCAAAACATTGGGGAAATATGATCCAGCTCAACTAGCCATGAAAACGAGCGATTTGTTGTTGTTATTCATTAGTTTGCCAAAGATTAGAAAGAACTAGCGGTGAGTGGATGATAAGACATGTGTCCTTAGGCTCAGCTAATAGGAGTGGATATTAAAAGAGCATTTCTGGAAAGCAGCTTAGCAATGCTTAGCAAGAGCTTTGTAAACATTTACATATACTTTGACCTAGATATTCCACTTGTGATGACCTAAGAACACAATATATACCAGGCTGTAATAACTTGCAGAAATGCACATTGCAACATTATCTTAATAGTCTAATTGTCCTACATTTGGAGAATGCTTGGATAAATAAAGATATGCCAACATGATTGGATAGTGTTCAGTCATTAACAATGAAGTTTATGAAAAGTTTACAGTGATTTAGGAAAATATTTACACAATCCTCTAGCGGCATCTCCTTCTAGAGCCCAGATGTGGACCCTTCTGCAGACCATCCCAATCTGACTCTCCCTGCCCTGCCAATGGCATCATTCTCATGCCAAGGGCCTAAGCCAACCAGGGCACTTGCATTCCCCAAGCCACAGTGATTGGCTGGGGTGTGAGCAGAAGATCCAAGCAGTGCCATGTAGGCACCGAAAAACTCTCTGGGACTTCCCGGAAAACAGGCTTTTGCTTTTCCCAGACCCACACAAACTTTCTGTGGCCACCTTGTCCAGACACAGAGAGGTGGAGTGTGAAGCCAACACAGTAGAGGGCAGGACTGAGCCAGGAGAAGCCATCACTAGGCACCATCCTCTAGATCAAACCTTGCTAAAGGCAAACTGTTGCTGAACTTCTCAGCTGTAGTTGTCCAATTTGCTTAAGTCTATTTGCATTCTGCTTTTCTGCAACTATAGACTAAATGACACAATTTAAAGAAAAAAAGCAAACCCGTATGCACCAAAAAGAAAAATGAACCTGTATCTGCCAAAGCTTGTGTTGTACACCAAACCTTGTATACCAAGTGACTTTTAAAGTAAATCTAAGAGAGTACAGACACTTTGATTTAGATTATCATAAATTCTGGGCCAGCCTTGGCTTTGTCTAGGCATAGACACACAAAACCACCATAATTCAGACCTTCAGTCTTTGAATCATTATGTGAATGAACTTCCCTGGAGAAGATAAGTGAAGAATTAGAAAGTACACAGTTTTTATGAGGGGAAGGTAAATAACATCTTTGGTAGCTCAAATCAAGGAAGCTCCTTCCTGAGGCCCCAGAAATGCAAGGAAACAGAAGAGGGAGGGGGCCATTTTACATGATGGAACATTGAGAGTCCTTTTCTTCCTAAGAAAGCCAGAACAAGACCCAAACCTTGTTCCCTAAGACGTAGGTTAGGGGACTGGTTCATAGAGGCCAAAGCCCATTTGTACAAAAAAGGTAGCAATGACCCTGAAATCACCACCTGACAAAAGTGGGAGTATCAGCTGGTGACCCAGGCTCCTGTAAGCACCTAAAGATTTGTGAAAAAGGAGAGGTTGGAATTGGAGTATGACAATGGCTGGCCTCTTTTCTCAAACCATCCATCTGCCACAGAGGGATATCCACGCTAACCCCATGGGACACTTGAAAAATTCAGGAAAGTAGAACTAGACTTCCTGATAATATGGATCAGGAGCCTCAAGCAATTAATTAAAAATAAGGCAAGATGTGTAAACATATTGATACCCTGAGTTTGTATGGCAGATAATTCCAGAAATACACAGGTAAGTTGCATTGCTTAGCTCCAAAGGAGCCACTGGCATCACAGTCTATATGACAGACCTCCAGGCAACGTGCATGTGGAGCATCTACGGCCACTGTGGTGACTCTGTAAATAAACATGTCCACACTCCTTTATTTGGGATCCCTAAATCCAAAGCCATCAAAAACCCTAAAGTTTCTTTTAACTTTTTTTGTGGCAAAACTTGACCTGAATAGATATTTTTATCTTTATTTGTTTTGCTGCAGAAATATTAGTGTGTGTCATTATAGAGTGTTGTCTCCAAGCCTTTGGGGGATATGATAGAATATCTATCCTTACTAAGTTCCCTAAATCCTGAATTTTCTGAATCCCAAAACACTGCTGGTCACAGGATTGTTAGATATAGGATTTTGGAAGCCATATGTATCTCAAAATGTAAACATTGGGCATTGCTGGATGATGAGCTTGTAGGTTATTTTTATTTTCGTCTTTATGTTTTGCATTCCCATATTTTCTACATTATATACTGTCATAATTGGGAAAAGGTCACATTATTAAAGCAACGTCTTATAGCCATCCTTTGCACCTCTCTGGGCACATCCAAGCCACCGTGCCTTCCTTCAGTTTCGTAAATGTGAACGGGTTCAGGGCCAGAGCACATTGGATGTGTCTGACTTGTTCTCAGCTCCTCCAGGGCCACACCCCACTCCAAAGTTGCAGCTCCATCTCTTGGGCTTGTCACCCATGTGTTCACCTATTCCTTGCCTGATGGAATTCTTCCACAGGGCTGGATCAAAGCCCAGTATGCTTCCTGTCTCACCCTCGGTCGCCCCCCATGCAGCATTTCTGAAGCAGCACCCTTCCCATCCTCCCCTGGCTGTGTCTCCAAAGGATGCAGACAGCAAGTTCTGTCCCAGCCTGGCCACTTGGAGGCTCCTGGATTCACCCTTACCTCTCTGTAGCTCCCTGAACCTGCTCAAGACTCTGCCACATCCTCAGGGATCCCTGCCAGTGTGAAGCAATGTCACATTCTAATCTCCCCCAGAGTAAACCACCAAGTACACACCCTACTATCTTTTACTGTGGTGGGTCTTTGCTTTGGTCAAAGCTGCACATGATAGAAATCAGCAGAGTCTAAGTGTGGGCATGTAACTTCTTAAAATAACGCAGTCCCTGGTATCTCACAGCCACAGCTTATCAGCCTTCTCTGGCCAGGGAGACATCTCCTGGCTTTGCACCAATCCTGGAAATTACCATCTACCCCTCTGTCTACCCAAATTGCCTGGTTCTCCTGGCTGCATGGCAGATATGAGCCAAGACCTCCCCCAGATCAGCAACCAAACCGGGATTCAAGGGCCCCACAGGCCGCAGTGTATTGTGGTGCTCCTGCAGAGCATCCCAGAGGAGCCCAGGGCTTCTTCCTCCAGCTCCAGCCCCGTCAGACCTGGGATAGAGAAGGGGTGGCCCAAATGCAACCTCCCAACTGGCTGGAGCACTTTCAGGACGTTTCATTGCAGCACATCATTCTCTTAATTCCTTATACCTGTCTTCTGAACGGGAGGCTCAAAGAGCTGCAGTGACTTGCTCCAGATCACATGTCCGGGGAGTCAGTGAGGGTGTTGAGTCTGCACCCTTGGACAGAGCCAGCGAGACACACTGGCACATTCCCATTCTACAAGGAGCAGGCTTCTTATGAACCCCAGTGTGTATCCACCCCTAGCCCCCTGGCTTGCCATCGCCTTCTGGGTGTTTTGTATTGTCATTTCTATATTTGGAAGACTTCTGGGCTGATTTCCTGGATTCTTTGTTCCCCTGGCCCAGGAGATGGAGCCTCTGTCACCCACACTGGAGATTCTTCTGAACAGCACTAGCAAGGAAATGAGAAAGTATCCTAATTAGGGGGCGATAACCCCCCGGGGAACGCGGATTCTTTACAGTAAGCCGTGTCCTTCCCATAAGCCCTGCATGTTTGTCAGATGTTTATAGAGCCTTCATTAACAGAGAGTTTCCTCCGATAAGAGGTCAGAGCGCTGCATTGAAGGCCAGATAAGAACAAGTGGAGAACAGTCCAGTCCGGGACATGAGCGAGAGCGTGCTGGCCAGGGCGCTTCCTGCAGAGCTGCTGGCGGGGGCAATGTGGGCCCACTCCTCCCAGGCTCCTCCCAGTGCCCGCTAACACATCCACGCCGCCTGCATTCTCCTCTCCCCTCTGTGGGGTGAGAGCGACAGCCCAAGATGTGCCCCAGGGTGCTGTGGGCAGCTCTGCCCGTGCTGTCCCTGCTGGCCTGCTCCCTGCAGGGGAAGCCGCTGCAGAGCTGGGGGCGGGCGTCTGCAGGGAGCACCAGCCTCAGCCTGCTGGGGGGACCTGGCGGGGAGCCACCCGAGCACACCTTCGACCTAAAGATGTTTCTGGAGAACATGAAGGTGGATTTCTTGCGCAGTCTCAACCTGAGCAGGGTCCCCTCCCAGGACAAAACCAGAGTGGAGCCGCCGCAGTACATGATCGACCTGTACAACAGGTACACCGCTGACCAGTCGTCCACCCCGGCGTCCAACATCGTGCGGAGCTTCAGCGTGGAAGGTAGAGTCCGATTGCGCTCGGTGCCTCGGGATGGGACTCAAACAGTCCACAGCCGCACTGTGTGGTTTGGCAGCTGGGGCTGCAGGAGGCTCTTCGAGTTTCCATTTAAGTTAATTGCAGAAATAGAATTAAAATGGGTGGCGCCTGTGGCTTAGCGAGTAGAGCGCCGACCCCATGTACCGAGGGCAGCGGGTTCAAACCCGGTCCCGGCCGAACTGCATCAAAAAATAGCCAGGCGTTGCGGCGGGCGCCTGTAGTCCCAGCTACTCGGGAAGCTGAGGCAAGAGAATGGCCTAAGCCCAGGAGTTGGAGGTTGCTGTGAGCTGTGTGACGTCACCGAGGGCAATAAAGTGAGACTCTGTCTCTACAACAACAACAACAAAAATGTAATTCTTTAGTTCCACCAGCTTAGTTTCAAATGCACAACCATTGTGTGTGGCTAATGGCCGCCCAATAGAGCAGTGCTGGTTATAGAACATTCCATTCTCATTGACAGTTCCACGTAGCAGCCTGCTCTGCAGGGTCCTTCCCTGGGCCACAGGTAACACAGGCGACCACAAGGAGACAGCTCCCTTTTTTCCTTCCCTTCCCCTCTCTCCCCACCTCTCCCCTCCTCTGTTCTTCACTCCGTCCCACCCTTCGCCCCTTCCTACTTAGACAACTTATTAAGCTCCCAACTGGTATATTTTTAAACTTTGAAAGAATGTCTATTTCTCTCTTATGAAAAGATTTTTAAAAATCAGATAAAATGTTTGGATAGAGAAGCATTGCAGGAGAACCTAATTTTTTTTTTTTTTTTCTTAGATATAGAGTCTCCCTTTGTTGCCCTTGGTAGAGTGCCATGGCGTCACAGCTAACAGCAACCTCCCAACCTCCAGCTCTTGGGCTTAGGCGATTCTCTTGCCTCAGACTCCTGAATAGCTGGGACTACAGGCGCCTGCCACAAGGCCGGGCTATTTTTTGTTGCAGTTTGGCTGGGGCTAGATTTGAACCCGCCACCCTTTGTATATGGGGTCGATGCCCTACTCACTGAGCCACAGGCACCGCCCAGATGCTAAATATTTTTTTAAGAAAAATTTCCCTGATTTAGGAGGACTTGAAGAGCACAGGACCTAAGTCCATTAACTCATTCAATGTCACTCAACACAGGTGAAATGAGTCTCTGAACGGTGATGTCGAGGCTCACCACCTTGGAGGGCAGTTGCCCAGCTCCCCTATTCAATATTAAGTGCCTGGATTCCAACTCAGGCCTGCCTGCCTGTCTGCATGGCACCAGCTTTTCCTGCCGCAGTCTCCCCCTGAACAGTCAGGAGCACAGGGCCTCTCCTCTCCCAGGTCCCAGCTCAGTGTCACAGCCAGGTCAGACCCGCCCAGCCTGCAGAGCATGTGTCCCCTCCAAAGCAGTGATTGTCAGCCAGTGTGCTGTGAGAGGACCTAGATGTACCACACAAATTTTAAAGATCATTAATTAAATTATTTTCAAAAGAAGTTCAAAGTACAGTAAATCTATTCTCTTTTTGATCAACATAATTTAAGTGTGCTGTGGAAGTTTGACTCTAAATTCAAGTGTGCCGTGAAATTAAAAAAAAAAAAGGCTGAAAAACACTGTTCTAAAGGATACTTCGGTCACAGTACATGCCCAATGATGCTGAATTTTCTGATAGTCCAAAGAAGAAAAATCTAGATTTTATGTAAATTTACCTCATTTTAAAAACTCATTGGCATCACTGTCTTAAAAAAAAAAAATGAAATCTGCATGTCACCAGATTCATGGGGTACATCTATGACCTCCACCTCAGGGGAAGCCTGGGTTTCTTTAGCCAGAGCCTAAATTACCAAATCTCGCAAGCCTGGGAATGCAGAGTTTAGAGCCTCTTAATTATCACCACACACACACACACACACACACACACACACACACAAGCACACACACACACGCCCAGAGCACTGTACACATCCTGGGAAACCCTGATCCTACCCTGGCTTTCCTGTGGTTGCCAGTTCTGCCCTTCTTTCCAGCTGGCCCAAAGGTGGCTCAGGGAAGGAGGAGGCTGGTGCTTGTTTTCTAGATGTCTGTATGTGGCCCCAGGGCCATTTTTAAAGCATGCCACAGTGAGAGCACATCAGGTCATGGTTGCCTGATGCATACTGCTCAGACACGCCACAGCAGTTCAAGAAGTGTGTCCATGCTGGATGAGGGGGACACAGAGGGCCTGAGCAAACACGTGCTTTGTTGCACACAGGAGGTGTGCAAGGCTCTGGAGGAGGAAGGGATGGAATATAGAAATATTGAGTATCTCTGAGCCAGAGACTATATCTGGCTAGTTCCCTGTGCTACCCTGTCCAGACCTCCCCCCAACTCTAAAAACCAAGTAGGATGAGCCTCATTTTGCAGATGAGGAAACTGAGGCACAGTGACACTTGGGACTTGTCAAGGTAACAAGCCTAGTGAGGGGCAGAGTCAGGATTGGCTTCATTCTACCAGCTCTAGAGAATAATTGCTTTTCAGTCTGTCAAACATCAAAGCCTGCTGGCCAGATCTCAGGCCATTCAAGTGCACATAGTAGGTGCTCAAAAAGCACAAGCCACGATATAGTATAAACATGCTAACGGGCAAGTGGCAGGCTGGAATAAATGAAAAACTGAGACAATTAGGTGGCTAAAAGGCAAGCCCTGTTTTTCCTCGACATGACAGAGCAATTGAGGCTAATATATTTTTTTCCCTCAAACATCAAAAAAAAGAATCATACTTTCCCTTTGCTTGGAAGTTACGAGTATAAATGATTTCAGTCCTGTTTAAATGCTGAAATTTTTAACCTTGTCTTTAAATTCACACACTGAGGATCTTCACTCTGAGGCTGACAGTGCATTTGTTGCTTTCTGTATGTGAGGGTACAGAGGAGCTCTGTGCACTTTGGTAGTTAAATGCCCTGAATCTCAGTTTCCACATCTGTAAAAGTGGCATAATAATTAGACTCTCCTGGGATAAGTGTGAGGACCGCAGTGAAATACATTATGCGAAGCTCCTGGTATAATCCCTAGCATGTAGTAAATGCTTGATACACAGCAGGAACCGCTGACCCCAATTAGAGGCATCTCCCGCCTCTGCTTTTCTTTGGAAAATCCTAGACGTACCGTTCAAAATGCTTAAAGGCTTAAGTGGAACAAAATAGAGATAATAGGGATAAAATATGTCATCCTGCATGCCCTCTCTTGCAAATCATGAGCTTTGGTGTCATAAAACAGGCCTTCCAGCAGAGGCCCACCTGTGTGCTTACTTTCCAGATGCCGTCTCCACAGCCGCCACGGGAGACTTCCCCTTCCAGAAGTACATCTTGCTTTTCAACATCTCCATTCCCAGGCATGAGCAAATCACCAGGGCCGAGCTCCGACTCTATGTCTCCTGTCAAAATCACGTGGACTCCCCTCATGGGCTGAAAGGAAACATGGTCATTTATGATGTCCTGGATGGAGCAGATGCCTGGGACGGTGCTGTGGGGACCAAGACCCTCCTGGTGTCCCAGAACATTCAGGACCAGGGCTGGGAGACCTTAGAAGTGTCCAGTGCCGTAAAGAGATGGGTCCGGGCTGACTCCAGCAAGAGCAAAAACAAGCTGGAGGTGACAGTGGAGAGCCACAGGAAGGGCTGTGACAAGCTGGACATCAGTGTCCCCCCAGGTTCCAAAAACCTGCCCTTCTTTGTCGTCTTCTCCAATGATCGCAGCAACGGGACCAAGGAGACTAGACGGGAGCTCAGGGAAATGATCAGCCATGAGCAAGAGAGCGTGCTCAAGAAGCTGTCCAAAGATGGCCCCACAGAGGCCGGCGGGAGTGGGGAGGATGTGGACAGCAACATGGCCACAGGCTCATCTTTAGCCAGACGGAAGAGGAGTACCGGGGCTGGCAGCCACTGTCAGAAGACCTCCCTGCGAGTGAACTTTGAGGACATTGGCTGGGACAGCTGGATCATCGCGCCCAAGGAGTATGATGCCTATGAGTGTAAAGGTGGCTGCTTCTTCCCTCTAGCTGATGACGTGACACCAACGAAACATGCCATCGTGCAGACCCTGGTGCATCTCAAGTTCCCCACAAAGGTGGGCAAGGCCTGCTGTGTGCCCACCAAACTGAGCCCCATCTCCATCCTCTACAAAGATGACATGGGGGTGCCCACCCTTAAGTACCACTACGAGGGCATGAGCGTGGCGGAGTGTGGGTGCAGGTAGTACCTGCCCACAGGGCAGGGGAGGCAGGTGGGAGGGGATCCTGAGAGGTCCTTCAGCCCCCTGGGCAGCACAAGGACTGAGTCAATCTGCTTTCCAGCCCAGAGGAGGAAAGGAGCTTGTTGTCCCTTCCATGCCCAGCCCAAAGCACACACCAATGGGGCTCGACTGCTGGGGAAGGCACTGACTGGGAGCCAGTGGGTGTAGAGGTGTCCAAGAAAGCCTGGAAGCATTGTGGGGGTAGAAGGGGCAGTGAAGGAAAAGGGTCAATGGGGGAAATAATCCAGAGTCCACAGAAAACTGAGCAGAAATGAAACAGAGGAGCACAGGTGAGGGGGGATTTAAAGGAGCTAACGGGTTGTGGAAGACGGGCTGATTCCAGGAACCTCAGAGAGTGAGGACAGAGGAGCGGACCACACACTCCATGGCCATCATTTCATGCTACTTGCCTGACCCAAGACATGAGCACACTGGCCTCCAAGTTAACAGCTGCAGAAACTGAAATGTGGACATGCCGAGCAGTACCAGCCAATGGCAAGATTGATTCCAACCCTGTCTGTGGGAGGCTAAAGCTCAGGTTGTTCCCAAGCGCCCCACTGAAATTTAGCAGGTCCGGCCCTCCCCCTCAACCCCAGCCAAAGAGCAAGGAGGCATCGGGAGCCCAGGAGTGCTGGGACCAGGCTGTGCTGAGCCCTGGTCAGGACACACCAGTGTGACTGGGCTGCTTGTCACATCCAGAGCATGATCTGACCACGGAGGACCTGTGCTCATTCAGTGGCCAAATGCTTTTTCATGTCACCCCTAAGTCACTGAAAAACCACCCCGAAACCATCTGTAGGGTGTGGAGAGGGAGTGGTACAAGATAACTGGCCACATCCTGCATTGTGGCCAGAGCTGCTGTGACCCACTCATATGGGCAGCAGTTCTCACAGGGCCACCTGCTGTCTGTGGACACAGTTTACCGTGAGGGGAGGGCAGCTCGTGGCCAGCACCTCAACATGACCAGCTCAGCACAACATTCCCGTGGGTGTCCCCCCACAAGAGATACAGAGACAGGGCCTGGATTTGAATGTGTTGGGATTAAATGTGCTCTTGCTTTGGTATTTGAAATGTGCCTATCTTTACTCTTTGGTGACATGTGATCAAGTGATAAGGCGTCAAGTCTTCCCGGTGAGGCTCTGAAGAACTCCTTATGGCAGCCACCAGCCCTGCCGCACCTGCGGGTTCATCTGAGTAATGCACATCCCAGCTGCTCCCAGGAGCCTGGGCAGGGGGACCAGACTCAGCCCCCACTGACCCCAAGGGAGGAGTTTCCATTTCCTCTGTTCTTCATCCTCTCCTCTGACTCTCCTGGCCACACATGGGGGTCGTGTAAGGAAGAGTCTAAAAGGGCAAAGAGTCTCCCCGTGGCCTACTGACCTCTGGTCTCTGAGGAAACTGACAGGGACCAGGCCATTCCCACTGGCTAGAGCTCCCATATTATTTAAAGAAAAAAGATTTGTGTTAAATGTTTACATAAAACCAATGAACAACTTTAACACAAAATACAATGAGACATTGTTGTTTAATTACTGGAATTATAGAAAATATGAATTCCGGGTACCTGCTAGGCAGCATGGTAAAACAATGCTGTTCATAGTTGGGTGACAGACGCTTTCAGTCCTGGTGGTGTATTTCTGTGCCTGCATGAAAGTTTTGCTTAGAAATAAAGCCACATGTCTAATTTGCAGCTTTTCCTAAATATGAGACCCACACCTGAGAGCCCTCGAGGTCCATCCCTTACCCCATCCAGGATATGCTGGGATGGCCTGTGCCCTTCCCTAAGGAGGTGAGGGAAGTCCTAAAGCTGCCCCGGGATAGGTGGACACACATGTGCGGAGTCTGCACATTGTGATGAATGGGCAGAGTATTATATGGGCTTCTGTGGAGTGGGGGCAGCTATGTGTGTAAAGGTTGGCAAGTCCACAATGCAGATACTGCCCTGCCTTCCTCTACACTGTCCTGTGAAGGGAGCGAGGCCCCTACTCTCCTAGACAAACACAAATAGCCTAATGCCCCCTCCATCCGTGTCCCAAGGCTGGACCACTCTTCAGGAGCAGTCCCCCTGCTGTCCTACTCCCACCCCAGCTCCAGCCAAACACCACCAGAAAGGTCACGCTGTTCTCACTCCTCAGGGGACACCCTTCCTGACTCTGCCCCCCATGACTGTGGCCTCCCTGGACTCAGCCCTTGCTGGCCATTACTTCCTCTGTACTCCACACTCCCTGGGCCCCAACTTTCTTACTCTGCTCATCAAGATTCTCTGGTCATCCAGGTACCTGCTGGGCCCTACTCACTCAAGAACAAGGGAATGTTCTGTTAACAGGGTCAGTAGGCATTGCTGCTGGACTTCTCTGCTGGAATGGAGGAAAGGAGGAATTCCTGGTCAATACTTACAGAATTCTCTCTTCAAGCCTGGCGTAATTCCCATGGGAGCCAGGCCAACACAGGTGGGAGTGGGTTCCCAGCCACCTGACTGGGAAGCTCTTTCCCTATGCAGGCCCTGAGGCTTAGCTTCTGTTCCCAGCTCTTCCGACCAGCTCTCTCTGGACATCAGCTCCTCTGCAGAATTCCCCTGGGACTTCAGCTCTGCCTGCCCGTGGGAACTCTGCAGCTGAGCCCCTGAGATGAGCCCATTGGGACTCAGACAGCTCCCACACTATCCTCTCATGCGGTCCTCACAGTGGCCTCCAGGAAGGTGGTGTTTGCTCCTTTATGGGGGAAGATGCCAAGCTGAGGTCAGGTTGAGGGCATGCTGCAGGGAGCCTGGGGCCAATCCATGTCTGTGGGTCCGTCCCTGCCCAACGCAGGCCCGGACTTTACTTGTGACAATGCCAGGAGACTCGAGGAAGTCTGGCCTGTGCCAGCCTTTGCCTCCATTCAGTCTCAGGTGTGCAGCCTGGGAGCCACACAGGCCCTGGGCTTGGTTTAATGCTCTGCTGTCACTGTCTTGAATGTGCAATAATTTTTGAACCAGGGACTCAGATTTTCATTCTGCTCTCGGCTCCACCAGTGATATGGCTAATTCTGAAAGCACCTGTATGAACAGTATCTTAGTTTCCTATGTCCCAGAGACACTCTTCAGGCTGTTTCAAGCCTAAAGGTTGACTAGGTCCTGGGGAAACAAGAGTCTGAACTCGGCTGCTGGGAGCTGGCCCCAGAGTCTGCGAACCTTGTCCTCCTCTCCTGGTGCACACTGCAAAAGCCCAGAGGCTTCTCCACTTTGAGAGCCAAAGGCAGCAAAACTGCTCATCTCTGAAAGGCCAGCCTATTAAAGCTGTGTGGCAGCTCCTTGGGGAGGGGTCAGAGCTGCTGCCACTCTTTCTCCAGCCTTCTCCCAGCTTTGTCTCCCATGAGGGTACCGAGGAGAGCCAAGGCAGGACCCACCTTAAGCCACCAGGGGACACAAAAAGCTGAGGCTGCATCAGACAGCACAAACTTTCCTGAACTTCTTTTTGTTTTCAAATCACAGAATCTGAGATTTGGAAAAGAGCACCTGCTCTGGGCAAGACTCTGCACAGCACTGGCCTCAGCTTCCCTTAAGAACTTCTTCCTCACACAGTCACCCCCCACCCAAGGAAGCCTGTTCCATTAGTGAACAAATATGTTCATCAAAAAGGTTCTCTCAAGCATGGGACAAAGTCAGAATCTGTCTCCCCACGGCATCCTCTCATGAGCTGCTGGTTCCTATACAAGCTATCTCCATAGAGGGCATAGAGGGCCCTTGGCTACGGCAGACATAGTGAGGGTCTGGGTCACTTCTGGATCAAAGTGATAAAAGTAAAGGCAATGAAATATTGTTCATAAAAGCCAAGTGCAGTTTGGAGGGTGTTCAAAAATTTCTCCCTTTCTATGAAATAACAGAGAGGCAGGTAATAGGTTTTTATGTCTATAATTGGCAAAATAAACTCCTGACAACCCTGCATTGGTCCTCAAAACAATTTATGAACCACTGTAGGTTTATGAAGTCCCGGAGTCCTGTCTCCTCCTAGCTTTGCTCCCTACTCTTAATTCCTGGGTCTCTCCATAGGAGCCCCAGGGCTGAGTGTGGCATCGGTGACATCCAGAAGAGAAGCTTCACCCAGCATCTACTGGGTCCATCAGCCTCTGGGCCAAACTGAAGCCTCTGTCATCCAGTGTCTGGTCTGGCCAGACTGCCCACCCTCACACTGCACCTCTTTCCTGGTCCTCCTCCTTCCCACTTAGCAAACTCTTAGCTGTCTGCACCATTACCACCTCCCACCACAGATGTCCATTTGCCCAATCCCCTGTGACCTTGGCCCTCACTTTCCAACACAAATTCAGGAAATGTCCTATGTCTGACCACATGATCAGGGATGCCCTGACTCCTGGGCCAGCACTGACAGACAGGGACTGCTGTGATCAGAATGCCAGTGCAAGCATCCAGGGCCAGCCCCAGAAATCACATGCAAGCTAGGAAGAAACACAGGCCTAGAAGTGCCCAGGCGTCACCCCCAAAAGGGCTTGGGAAAGGGTCATGCTCATGGGCCCCCAACCTAGTGTCTCTGAAACTCAGCTCTGTATTAGTCAACTATAGTTTCAGAATGATCGAAATTCACATGTCCACTACCTTCCTTCTTCCCCACTTTCATAGGGGGGGAAGAGCCTCTGAGCTCTTCCTGGGCTGCTGAGTGGTAAGGAGGATAATGAGAGAGCTAAGAGATTAGAAGCCTGGTTGATTTGCACCACACAGGGCAAGAGTTTCATCCTGCAGAAGGAACAGACCAGGATCTAGTGGGATGGAGACAGCAGAGAGGGCCAGGAGGGGAAATGAAAGAGCAGAGGAACGGATACCAGAACCCCACCGTGGATGGAGGATCCAGCCCTTCTCTAGTGCTGACCTCTGCTCTCTACTCCACCTCCCTGTCTTGAAGCCAGTCCTCATGTTGTCGAGCCACATCCCACTGAGTGGTCCCAGCTTCTCTCCCTGCACCTAAGCTATTCTCACACCCCAGGTCCTCCAGGACCTTCCCTGCCCTGGTGCCCAGGCCTCTCAGGTGACCCTGCTTCTCAAGTCCCTGAAAGCTGCCTCAGATGTCCACACAGTATCCTCTCCCAGCCCCTCGTGTCTTCTGACCAGGTCAATCGGACTCCTGGCAGGGTTTGGGGTGCTCTACCTGTTGGGTACAGGCTTTACCCCTGCATCTATCAGTGCCAGATCCAACATCCCCCCCAGATGATGTGCCCTGCAGTTCTCAGAGATATGGCATCTTTGCAGCAGTCGGGGGCCTAGTTCCCAGGGAGCCCCTCTCCCCACCCCCACCTCCTGCCACAGTCTGCACCTGGGTTATGACACAGACAGAAACCAAAGCCCAGAAGAGTGTGCGGGGCCTCCTCAGAGGGTGGCAGTGTCCTCCCTCCAGCCTCTCAGCTGGTCCCTGGCTCCTCAGCTCTGTGACCTTGAGCACGTTCTGAGATCTCCCTGAGCCTCAGGTTCCTTCTTCCAAAACAGGAAGAAGGTGGCTTCAGAGAAATTCCCTTGGGTCTAGAAGCCCTGTGAATGCAGGAGCGATGGGACCAAACACTGCAGGAGCCCTGCAGACAGCGCAGCAGGGAGCCGACTTTCACCCTCATTACTGGTCTTACGGTTTACTCTCCTGGTAAGTTGATTAGTTAAACATGAATTTTCTCCAAATTCAAACTTTCTTTTCATTTCTTTGTATTTATGATATGTCCCCAGAGCCCCCTTAGTCTCACACTCTTGTGCTCAGGCCCTAGGATGACTCTGGCCATTATTTTCTCTAATTGTAAACTTAAATTTCTGTCCCCTCTGCGCAGAGGAAGGACAGAACAACCTTGTGCTTCAGGGAGGCGTCCATCCTGCAGAAACGTGTGAATGATGTCCCCAATTTTCATGAGACTTTCGTCATTATTATGAGCACTGACACACCTCAAAAAGGATCCCAGTTCAAAGGCCCTGGCCCCTCCAGTCTCATTGCCTGGCACACAGCGCCCCCTGGGGACAGAAGTGAGCAACGCACCCCTCAGTCCTTTTGGTTCCTTCTGCCCTTTGGAGCTATGAAAACTTCCTAATACGGATGATTAACAGCTTGAATAACCTGTGTTCTGCAACTTCAGTTACTGTTTTCCTTTGGTGTCACAAAACTTCAAACATCCTCAGTTTAGAAGTAGGAATAAGGAACAAGCACAACCATCCTTCCTTTTGTGCCTAGAACAATATTTCTTAGGTCCTCAAATAATCAAAATAATGTCCATTTTATGCAAACTTCAACATCAAATAGAAAGAGGAAGGAATAGGGAGAGGAAAAAAATACTTTCCAATTCATTTTATGAGGTTGATGTTATCTTAATACCAAAACCGAAAAAAAAAATACAGAGGATTATTCCTCATAAGCATTCAAAAGTCCTCAACAAAACACAAGTAAATTAAATTCAGGAACATATAAAAATGATAACACATCATGAACAAGTGATATTTACTCCAAAAATGCAAGGCTTGTTCAAAATTATAAAACCTATCAATGTAATTAACCATATTAACAAACTAAAGAAAAAAATCTTATAATCATCTCAACAGATGCATGTGACAATATTCAACATTCATTCATGATTTTTTTAAAGCTCTCCTTCTAGAAATAGAAGAAAATTTTATTAAATTTACAAAAAAATTACAAAAAAATCCACAGCTATTATACTTAGTAAACTGAATGTTTTCCCCCTGTGATCATGAATAAGGCACCAGAGATCTTAGCAAGTGCAATGAAGCAAGAATAAGAAATAAAATCTATGGGTTTCAAATAGAGAAATGCAACATGAATACTCCCTTAGAAAATTCCAAGGATTCTGAAAAAAGATTACTAAGGTTACTAGAATGAAAAAATGAGTTTAACAAGGTTTGAAAATACAAAAATCAATACACAATGAATAACTGGAAATTGAAATTTAAAGACAATAAGTACCATTTACAATAGCACACACACACGCACAAAGAAATACTTGGTATGAATCTAGTAAAATATTTGCATCATCTACGTAGTGAAATCACTCAACACTGATAAATAAGTCCAAGAAGACCTATGTAAATAAGGAAATATAACATAGTCATAGATTGGAAGATTCGGTATTGTCAAGATTCTCAATGGAAAAGAACCCTAATTCTGTACAATAATTAAAAGACATTTTTCCTGAGCCAAATATGTGCAACTGTGACCCCGAAAGCCACACCCAAGAAGCTTTGAGCAAGTGGTCTGCCCATGGCTGGGTTATAGCTTGGTTTATATATTTTCAGGAAGTAAAAATCACATATAAAGTCATAAATCAATACATGAAAGGTAAACCTTGGTTTAGTCCAAAAAGGCAAGACATCTCCAAGAAGGAGATTACAGGTTATATATGGGTTTAAAGATTCTTTGATTTTTAATTGGTTGAAGAAATGTCTAAAGATTTGAATGTTTTAAGTTAAAATAAGCAAGTCTGTTAATCAGAGACAAGCCACCAGACATATACCCAGATTCAAGTGCTCTATGAAGTAAATCGATGACCTGCAGGTGTGGTTTAACCTTTGTCTTATATGGCCTTAGGCTTGTTAATTATTTTGTACCTTATTGTTACAAAAAATAACTAAGCATGTCTGAGTTTTCTTTTCCTCATGGCCAGCAACTCAGTTTTATTTTTACTTCTCCAGAAGTGTGGACCCCTGGCTCCGATTATACTGTTGGAGACCCTTGAATCCCTCTCTGTTGGGCAGGGTTTGCACTGCCTGAGACAATTTGGTTGGAACCCATGACTAGGGCTGTCCACTTGGGGACATTCTGAGGTTGACCTATGAATTTCTGTAGGAGAAAAGAACCGAAGGGTGGGGGCTAAGTGCCGCAGCTATTTGTATCTCTTCACAGTCGAGATTTAAACCTAATACTGTGGTTTCTTAGGATAGGATAGATGTTGGCTGATATCAAAACAGAGCTAGCTTGCGCTATCTCACCAAGTAGGTCCTCAGAGTCTCCAGCTAAAACTCTGAAAGGGGCCTTTGTAAGGTTCTAGGAGATAAGCCACAACTACACAGCCTAGTGCTTTGGTAAGGGGCTATCTCTACTACCTGGGAACCCCAATTCAATCTCACCTTACCAGTTCTAACAACCAAACAGTGGAAAATAAACATGGTGCAGACCCAACAGAAGAACTCTGGCAACATGAATAACCAGAGTAGATCAATCCCCACCAAGAAATGACAAAAGAGATACAACTGAAGATGCCATGCATATACAAATGGCAGCAATGTCAGAAATCAAACTCAGAATTTGGATTGCAAATAAGATAAATAGAATGGAAGAAAAGATAGAAATCGAATTCCAAAAAGTAGTTCTAAAGTTGTCTCAAGAAATTAATGAATTCAAAACCCAAGTCACCAAAGATATGGACACAATGAGAAAAGAGATAGAAGAGCTTAAGGAAATGAAAAAATTAGTTGAGGAACTCCAAAATACAGTAGAATCCCTCAGTAATAGAATTGACCAGGCAGAAGAAAGGATCTCTGAAACTGAAGACAAAGCTTTTGAACATTCTCAAATACTCAAAGAGGCAGACAAATGAAGAGCAAAAACTGATCATTCCCTGAGAGAGTTGTGGAATCACTCCAAAAGATCAAACATTCATCTTACAGGCATTCCCGAAGGAGAAGAGGATGATCCTAAAGGTACAATGATCTACTCCAAGAGATTTTAGAGGAGAATTTCCCAAGCATTGCAAGAGATACAGAACTTCAGATAGAAGACAGTTTAAGAACTCCATCAAGACTCAATCCACGTAAAGCATCTCCTAGACACATTGTGATTAACTTTGCCAAATTTAAGACAAAGGAGAAAATTCTTCAAGCAGCCAGACATAAGAAAAGCATTACCTACAAAGGAAGAAATATCAGAATGACTGCATATCTCTTAGCAGAAACGTTTCAAACCAGAAGAAGATGGTCATTGGCCTTCAGTCTCCTGAAACAAAACGACTTCTGGCCCAGGATGCTGTATGCAGCTAAACTGAGTTTCATTTGTGATGAAGAAATCAAATACTTTAATGACATAAACATGTTGAAGAAATTTTCCATAACTAAACCAGCTCTCTAGGATATTCTCAGACCCATCCTCCACAACAACCAGCCCAATACTCTACCTCCAAAGTAAACTCACCCAGAAATTTTTGAAGAAAACCCAACTTCCACAGTGGTGAAAGGATTAAAAATGCCCACTGGATATCCAAAAATCATGACACCCAAAACACAACCAGGTTTATCAATTCTCTCAATTAATGTGAATGGTTTAAATTGTCCTCTAAAGAGGTACAAGTTGGCTGACTGGATACATAAACTCAGACCAGATATCTTCTATACACAAGAATCTCACCTTCCCTTAAAAGAGAAAAATAGACTCAGGGTGAAGGGATGGACTTGTGTGTGTGTGTGTGTGTGTGTATATATATATATATTTCTTTTTCATTTCTCTTATCCTGGACTTTGTTGTTTCGTTTTGTTTTGTTTATTAAATCGTAGCTGTGTACATTAGTGCAATCAAGGGGTACAATGTGCTGGTTTCATATACAATCTGAAATGTTTTCATCAAACTGTTTAACATAGCCTTCATGGCATTTTCTTAGTTATTGTATGAAGACATTTGTATTCTGCATTTAGTAAG
>CAUYON010033554.1:0-11326 GCA_963573935.1 Arctocebus calabarensis | reverse complement strand
TAATATTTGGCCAATTTTTTTCTATTTTTTTTTTTGAGACAGAGTCTCAAGCTTTTGCCTTGGGTAGAGTGCTGTGGCGTCACACAGCTCACAGCAACCTCTAACTCCTGGGCTTAGGCAATTCTCTTGCCTCAGCCTCCCGAGTAGCTGGGACTACAGGCACCCACCACAACACCCGGCTATTTTTCTGTTTTGCAGTTCAGCCGAGGCTGGGTTTGAACCCACCACCTTTGGGATATGGGGCTGGTGCCCTACTGGCTGAGCCACAGGCACCGCCCAATTTTTTCTATTTTCATTAGAGACAGGGTTTCACTCTTGCTCAGGCTGGTCTCAAGCTCCTGAGCTCAAGCCATCTTCCTGCCTTGGCCTCCCAGATTGCTAGGATTACAGGTGTGAGCCACCGTGCTTGGCCAAGAACCAGTTCTTTGATGTACATGAAGGCTTCCTCTGCACAGCCCAGATCCTCTGCTAATGGTCTTGCTCAGAGTAAGCCTGGACTGGGGAAAGTGTTCTGGGCAAGGTCAAAGTCACAGGAATAAGCAGCTCTCCTCTGAACCATGCCTTCCCTCCTCTACCCCTGCCATCCCCCACAACCCCAGGGGCCTGGGCCTGCAGCCATGGAAGTGAGCAACCGTCCATGCCTATAAGGCCAGGTCTCTGCATGTCTGGGCCCTGATATGAGTAGGGGTAAGTCAGATCCCTGAGAAGGTTAATTTCTATGATGTTTGAAGCAGAATAATTATAAACCTTGTTTTGATAAAATAATTGTGGTTACTTATTGAGCATTCTCAACTGAGAAGGTTGGTCCAGTGATTAAAGGGTAGAGCGTGAGCAGCAAGTGGCAGACGACATCAGGCTCTGGACATGTTCCCCATATGTGGTGTGGGGAAGGGCTCCTGGGTCACAGCTGCCCTTCACCACTAGCAAGTGCCACTTGTCATCAGTGTCTGCACAAACCTGACGTGAGGCGGGGAGAGCTGGTGTCCTCTCACTGAATCTGCAGTTGTAAATTAGCATCCTATCACCCAGAACTCTGATGAAACATGGGCAATTCTTTCCACAAACTGAGGCTGGGATGTGAAAAAATTCAGGGACCTGTTGATGTCCCGACAGACTAAACCTGGCTTCCCTATTTTTCCCACTCGTGAGAGGGACATCAAGTCAGCCTCTCTGCCTTCCCCACCAGGCATGAAACCAGGAAGGTGATGTGCACTATACCCTAGGGACCTGGACCTGAGGTTTTCTCGGTACCATTGCATCTGCAGGGAAGGGGACAGATTCTCCAAGGTATCAGGTAGATTTTCTGGGACTGGTCTTTGTAAGAGCAGAGTGATGTCAGTATAATGGGTGGCCCATGAGTGTCCTTAGCTGGCAGGCCTGACCTTGGGGAAGCCAGCTGCACTTAGAGTAATTGCAGCCGAGGGCTAGTTTGTCCTCCAGGAAGACAAGGATACTATGGCTTCATGCTCTCCTGGAGACTAGACTTTCTCATCACTTCTAGCCACTGCCGATGGAGGGCGACAGAGCTTCAGGCTGGACGTCCTCCCTGCTCCTATGTAGGCTGAGCACACAGCACTTAGGGGTGTGCATGAAGCAACCCCAGGGCATGGCTGGCGTCTGGCCATGGAATGCCAAGACACACAGGAACCACTGTTCTAGCCCAGGTCTCTAGGGACTGGGGCTCCAGGGAATGAATGCTGGAGGTTACCTCGTCCCCAACAACCACAAAGCGCTGTGCATAGGCGGGGGATGTGGAGAGTAGAACTGGGAAGTGGGATGGAACAGGCCCTTGGGAATGGAGTATGGCTCCAAGCGACACTAGTCAGAGGTGAAGCCAGAGTCCAGAAGTACTAGATAGTGGAAGAATGCATCGCTGAATGGGATGAGCAGGAGATGACAGAGGGCATCTATCAAGATGAGCAAAAGGTTTGAAAGATTAAGGAGGAATCAGAGACTGGAGTATTCCCTGAAGTTGAAATGGGACATGTACAGGGGTTTGGTGGAGCTTTTTATAAGGAGTTATCCGTTTAGACCATCTACCTGTCCACCCATCCATCCATCATGCACCAATCAATCCTTTCATCTATCTAACCACCCATCCAGATATCCATCCATCCATCTATCCATCCACCCCCTCACTAAAACATTCATTCATTCAACAGCATTTGTGATGTGCATGGTAACATACTAAGACCAGCTGGAGGCTGTAAAGTAAAATAAGGCCAGCCCTCTGATGGTCTGTATCTTCCAACTATGGCCTGTAATGACACCACGTCTTGCATTAAGACCTTACAACAGGCTGCCTCTTGTATTCATCTTAATAAGAATAGCGGTAGCTGTATTTCTGAATATCTACGATGGATGCTGCATGAGGTGGTGTGCATACATCATCTCATTAAAATGTTCATGGCAACCTTATGACGTAACCAAGATCTGGAAGTTATCATAGGTATATATGTCTAAAGAATTTGTCAATGTAACTCACTCTGTCCATGGGAGATGGAGTTGGGATATGAGGTCCAACTCTGAAGCAAATGCTCACACTACCCTGTCCTACTGGCCCCCTGCTCACTGGATCCTGGTGGTGGCCTCTAAACTCCTAGGGACATGAGCTGGTGTCTGCAAAGCAGGCCCTTGTACATCCTAAGAGTTGAGGCAGATCTGTAGGGCAAAGCAAACCCACTCTCTCATGGACAAAAGGGATTGTACTTTTACCTGGTTCATGTATCAGATTTTTGTGCAAATTACTTATTGTTTTATAAGTTTTCTCATAAAACTGTGTCTGCTTTATGGCTTATCTGTGGTCTCATTCCTTTCCCTCATCTTCTGGGCCCATCCTGCAGAGCAAGGATGACATCTCAGCATCTCTGGATCCCCAGGGCCTAGCACTGAGTAGGTGTCTAGTAAATCTGTCTTGGGGAATAAAAAGGAGTTGCTCTGGCACTAGAGCAGCAGCTATGTGGCCATGTATATGTGATGCCAATGTGAGGTCAAACTGATGGTGACTAATTGGGGTGCACCTAACATTTAGCGTTCTCTTTCAATAGAGGGAATGGTGAGAGTGAGGTGACATTTAATGAAGGCTTGGGTGGGGCAAGGAGGTGGAGGCCCAACCGGGACCTCCAGACCATTTGATTGGAATTACTTGTTTCTGTTGTTCTCTCTCTTTCAGTGATGAGCTTCTTGAGGTCAGGGAGCATCGTCAATGTGTCTCTGTGTCCTAGAGCTTGTGCACGGGCAGGGTGTGAGGGGAGGCACAATATGGGCAGGTGTGTGCACAGCTGGAGTCTGTGCACACATGAGTCTGCAGTCCCCAAGCCAGCGGGAACCCCTTTGTTCTTCCTCACTGTAGCTTCCCATCTCACCAGACAGGCCTCTTCTTTTCAAGCCATTCCTGACCTGACTGTTTCACCATTCTCCCCCTGTCCCCTCTCCCTGCCCCCCCAACCCCTAATAGAAACACAGGGAGACAGAGCTCTGAGGAAAGAGTCGCCTGCTCAGATTTGATCAAGACACAAGCAAGAGGCCATGATTTGTGAAGAAATTCTGGTTCTGTCTAATGGAATTTTCCCAAAATAAATTCATGTAAACAACTTCCCACAAAGAGGCAGTCAGGGGAGCTGAGTGTGTAAACAGCGTGAACAGTCGCAAGTACTATGGGCTCCAGGGGCGCTGTGTCGTCTGGAGCAGGGCTGTGGGGAGACTCCCTTTAGCAAAACACCTTTGGCTCCAGTCCTTCTGACATCATAATGTCAGCCAATTCATTAAGTTAAAAAAAAAAAAGGCCTTATTTTACTATCATGCCCCAAACACAGCTACACCACTTTGTAGCTAAAAAGACTGCACCATGAATCTCTGAAATATTTTATCCCATTTCAAACGCAGTGAACAAAGAGATGGTCTTCGCACCTAGATAGGATGGGGGCAGGAATGGGGTGGCTGGAGAAATAGGGAATCATGTCCCTTTGGTTCTCCATGATGCCTGTGAATAAACTCAAACAGTTCCTAGAATTAAGATGAAAATCTCCTCTCCTTAAGACACTCAGAGGGACACCAAATTCTTGTGGCCTGGATGCCTCTGGCCGTGTCCCAATGGAGGACTGTCAAAGCTGGACTGTGGACAGCCCTGCAGACCATGCTTCCGGAGGGAAGTGTGTGCAGGGAATCTTCGTGGGACACACCTTCCACCCAGACATTTTTCCCAACCAAGTCTGACTTGCCCAAACCTGAGCTGTTTTCAGGATCTGGGTTGGATGACATTTCCTCCCTCTCACTCCCAGGGGCCTGGAGAGAGAAGACCTGTATTCAGGTTTGGGCTGCGCCACTGTTTTGCACCCATGAGACTTGTCGCAGATCACATACCTTTCTCTGAGCCTCAGTTTTCTCATCAATACAGTGGGACCCCAGAAAACACATCCAGCCCTATGTACTTCATGGGTGTGAAGCTAAAGTCAGGAAACAGCTGCAAGGTTGAGGGATTTTATTTATTATAAGGAACTTAATTCTGAATTTTTTTATTTGTTTTGTTTTGTTTTTGAGACAGAGCCTCAAGAGTGCCATTGCATCACAGCTCACAGCAACCTCCAATTCCTGGGCTCAAGCGAATCTCTTGCCTCTGCCTACCATTGTTTGTGCCCCCCCATTACAATAGTAACGTCAGAAATCATCACAGATCATCATAACGTAATAATAATAGAAAAGTTTGAAATATTGTAAGAATTATGAAAAAGTGACAGAAAAACATAAGGTGACATACTATTAGAAAAATAGCACCTATAGACATCTTTTGACACAGGATTGCCACATACCTTCAATTTGTAAAAAAGGCAATATTTGGGAAATGCTGTAAAGTGAAGGACAGTAAAAGATATACCTGAATGTCTAGGATGTAGGTGGCTTAGATGTAGATGTTTTGTCTGCCAAAACAAAGCAGGTGCTGAAAGGCCTGTTACCAACCAGAGTAAGGTTTACTATGGAGATTTAGGTCCCTTCTGCATAGGTAAAAGTTCCTAGTGAGTTAGGGCCCATCCCTCGAGCTTTCTGGCTGAGGAGGCACTCTTACGAATGGAGATTTCCTATGATTGTAAATTTCTCTTATTTATAAAAGAACAATTTATATTCTGTTGTCAGGGATTCTCCAGTTTCTGCTGCTTCTCAAAATAATCCTTATGCCAAAAAGGCCTATTTGGGGTGCCATACTTTTTGTCTCTCACAAACATATTTGGAGGTGGCACACGTTGAGCCCTGCCTGCAATGAGGTTGAAGAAGCAGAATATTCACTTTTATCATATTTGATATCTCCTCCTCTTAGAAATCTTAGCCACTTCCTACAAAATATACTGTATATCTCAAGAAGCCCTTTTTTTTTTTCTTTTCTTTTTTTTTTTTTTTTTGAGACAGAGCCTCAAGCTGTCACCCTGGATAGAGTGCTATGGCATCACAGCTCACATCAACCTCCAATTCCTGGGCTCAAGCGAGTCACCTGCCTCTGCCTCCCAAGTCGCTGGGAGTACAGGCGCCCGCCACAAGGCCCGGCCATTTTTTGGTTGCAGCCGTCATTGTTGTTTGGCGGGCCCAGGGGCTGGATTCGAACCCTCTAGCTCAGGTGTACGTAGCTGGTGCCTTAGCCCACTGAGCCACAGGCGCCGAGCCGAGAAGCCCTTTCTTAGAAATGATAACTTCATACTTCAGATACTCATTCTGAAGCATTAAATTCTTTTTCAAATGTTATTTTATTTTTCAGAGACAATGTCTTACTCCATCACCCGTGCTGGAGTACAGTGAGGCAGTCATAGGCACTATAGTCTCAAACTCTTGGGTTCAAGCAGTCCCCCTGCCACAGCCTCCTAAGTTGCTAGTGTTGCAGGAAGACGAGGCCCAATGGAGAGGAAGGGCTTTATTCGCCAGCCGGGAGCTTACAGCATAGAAGAATTCCAAATGGCCGTGCTCCCCAACAGGCTTGGTCTTTCCCTTTTTATCGACAGTCAGAAAGTTTCATCCCACAGGTACCCTTTTCATTGGCCAGTTTGAATCAAGCGGGAGATGCTATTCCAGCCCCTACAGAACTACAGGATTTCACAGAACTTGGAAATTTTCCAAGAGCAGAGTCACCATGGAGAGGACACTGCAGGTGTATCCTTGCGATCTTGAGAAGACTATTCTCTTAGACCTTGCTCTTCTCAGGTATCTTCTCTCACTAGGACTTACAGGCACGTGCCACTGTGCCTGGCTAAGTGTCTTTTTGTTTATTTGTTTTGTTTGTTTTTAATTTTTTGTAGACAGAGGGTCTCAAAATGTTGCCCAGGCTGGTCTTTCCTGAGCTCAAGCAGTCTTCCTGCCTTGGCTTCTCAAAATGCTGGCATTACATGCATGAGCCACCAGGCCTGGCCTTTAAATATTTAATATTTTAATCAGATAGGTAGAAATATGTTGTGATGGGCATTCTGTTAAATTCTATTAGAAAATCTATACTTGGCTCAGCGCCTATGGCTCAGTGGACTAGGATGCCAGCCACGTACACCTGAGCAGGCGGGTTCAAATCCAGCCCGGGCCCACCAAACAACAATGACAGCTGCAACCAAAAAAATGGCCGGGCATTGTGGCAGGCGCCTATAGTCCCAGCTACTTAGGAGGCAGAGGCAGGAGACTCACTTGAACCCAGGAATTGGAGGTTGCTGTGAGCTGTGATGCGACAGCACTCTATCCAGGGTGACAGCTTGAGGCCTTGTCTCAAAAAAAAAAAAAAAAAAAAGGAAAAAGAAGAAAAGAAAATCTGTACTTAAAAGAAGTGGGAAATTACTGTTAGAAACAAATGAAGAAATCTCAGAAGTAACTATCAGATTATAATTCCTTTTAGTTATGCTAGTTTTCTACTTAGCACTCTGTTGGTACAAAGGACAAAAGGCCTAAACACAAGCCTTTTGTAGACTTTTAATTAGTAGAATTTATTCAGATTCCTTTGTTATATTCCTTTACAGAACTGTATTCTCTTCTTCAGAGTCCTTGTCCCAGTTTATAATGTAACTTAATTAGTGCGCCTGCGTGTTTCTACCCACTGTTAAATGAAGTTTAACCTAAAGCTGCTTCCTTATGTATTTTAAGATTGAGCTAAGGTTTCTCCCTCCATGGTGAACTGTAAGCTAACTGGATGTATAAAGGGACTGTAACCTCTTCCTGTACCAATCACCTAGTTTTGGCCAATCAAAGGCAGCCAGCTGCTCAGACTGTTTTCAAATAAGGCAAACATCAAGCTGTAACCAATCCAGCTGTTTCTGTGCCTCCCTTCTGTTTTCTGTATGTCATTTTCCCTTTTCGGCCCATAAATCTTCAACCACAGCAGCTCAGAGTTTGAAGCTGTTCTGGTTGAGGGCTACCCTATTTAGGAATTGTTTTTTACCCAAACTCTGTGAAATCATCGTGTTTTCCTTTTAATGCCACTGTTGTCCCCAGTACCTAGCACTTTGCATATAGGCACTCTGTACACAGTGAACAGATGCACTGATGCATGGGGAAAGGATCCTTTAGTCATTCTAACATTGCATCTAGCTTTTTCGAAAGTAATAAAATATTAATGGTTTATTTTACTTTCTCCGAACTGATAGAGAAAGGATTGCTTTATTACTTTATTGCTTTTTCTTCCACATTGCGTATTTGTCAGGTATTGCTATTAGACCATTTTTTAGAATGTCAGTCCTTTATAAGAATCGACAGTTCTTAAACAACTGTATCCTTTTAAAAGGCAGGAATCAACGTAAAAGGGATTTAAATAGTCTTTTTGCCAAAAGGACCTTTTTGCAAGTTAGGTTCATATATTAATGTTTTTTCAGACCCCAAACTATTATTTAATTCCTAGGACATGCTTATTCTTTCAGAGCCTTTAAACAGTTTTTTTTATTTCTAAGTGAGCTTTCTTGCTTTTTGGGAAAAGTCAGCGTTTTTGTTTTATTGTATTTTAGCAGTGCAGTGCCTTGTGAAAGTCATAAATTAAGAAAATTTGGGGATGATGACTTCCAGGATAAATTGATATGGATAGAAGAGTATTTTTTAAATTTTTTTGAAGCACCCAGTATCTGTCACTATTTTGAAAAAAATACGCACTTATTCAGTCAATCTTTAAGGCTTTAAATTTTACCTTATATATTTATTATAGGTTAAGATATATTATCATAAAGTATAAATCTTAATTCAAGTAATAATAAAACATATTATTTCCCCATTTCTACTTCATTAAATAAAGGAAAGAGAAGCTCTGAGAAAGAATCAGAAATCTTTAATTGTAAATTAAAAAAAAAATACAATACTTTGCCTCGTTCTAAAAATGTTTGTAGGGACCCTTAAAGGGCAATACGATAACAGAAATTAGAAGCATCTGAGAAAGAAAAAGATGAAACAAAGTTGGGAGATAAAATGGAGCAGGAGGCACAGCCTGTGAGAGGATCAGTCTGTCCGTCAGCTGTTCAAACTGCAGTTACAAACGGGAAACCTTGCCAGATGTTCAACTCGGTTCACTGAGAATAGAAAAGGAGTCAGTTACTTGGAAGAAACACAATTACTCCCAGTACTAACACTGAAAAGCAATTTCTGCAGTGTTCAGATGATGACCTCTGCAATATCCAGACAAAAGACAGAGCAGCAAGTGTCATGGGGATGTTTCCTGTTTCTTTGATTAAACTCAACAGAGGTTCACACCGCGATATAGCTTGAGTAGAACAATCCCCTATTTCATACAAAATACATTCTAATAGCCATTCCTGAAAGTCAAATATACAACTTACCACCTGACTTAAGATGTAAGGGGAGAGAAGTTGTATACCCAGAAAGGTTCGTGTGTGTATATGTGGTGTGTGTGTGTTCATTTTAAATACTCTGTGTATTTAAAGAAGTTAAACTCTGTGCTGAAGTTTTTTTGTTGGCTTATTTTGGTTTGGGTTTTTATTCTTATTTTGTTTGCTTATTTTGGTTTTGATTGTTATTCCATATAGAAATAAGTAATAAAACATTGAAAACATTCAACATAGAACACAAACTAACCTTCTTGAGTGTGGGTGCCTAGAATACTAAAGTTGGTGACTAACCTTAAAATCATTGTGATATTGTGAGATACACATTTGGTTTTTGTCCCCATGTTCTGGCATATAAGTCCTAAATGGCCAAAATACTAATAGCCTTTATAATAAGTCAATAAACATGTTTGCCTGAGTTCTGTGAGCTACTCTACCAAATTAATCTAGCCTAAGGAGTGGGGGTCTTACAAACCACTTTATAACAAATAGTATCAGAATTGAATTTAATTGGAGGACACCAGCTGGTGTGTGCTGCAGAATTAATTGCTTGGTGGCTGCTGGGGAGAAATTTTGTTGACTAGAAGTCACAGAAGTTTTGTGCATTGTGAAAATGTTGGAGAACTGAGTTTTTCTTAGATACTTACACAGGCTTTATAGAGACAATGTGGTTCATTACACAGCTCTGTTAGTTTGATGTGACGTGGAGATTTTGGATTATGTAGAAGAATTATGACCTGTATACCTCCGTGGGTACTTAAGACTGAACTTTTGCTACCTATTGAGTGACAGTGAGTCACTTAAGATCTTACACTCCTTGGTAAGTTTCTGGAATTCTTCTGGGTTGTTGTAAGGGAATCTAAAGATCATCTCTACCTATCTTAGTTCTTTTTTTTCTTCTTCTTCTTCTTTGAGACAGTCTTACTCTGTTGCCCTGGATAGAGTGCAGTGGCCTCATTACAGCTCATAGCAACCTCAAACTCTTGGGCTCAAGTAATCCTCTTACTTCAGCCTCCACAGTAGCTGGGACTACAGGCACGCCACCCAGCTAATTTTTTCTACTTTGGGTATAGACAGGGTCTTACCGTTGCTCAGGCTGGTCTTAAATTCCTGAGCTAAAGCTACCGACCTACAGACGTTGGCCTCCCAGAGTGCTACTGCTGGGATTATAAGCATGAGCCACTGCACCCAGCCCCCATCTTAAGTGGGATCTTCGGCTGGGTCTAAGAATCAAATTGACACAAGACAAATTAACAGAAAAGCATACACATTTTATTAATTTTTACATGTGCGTAGGGACGCTCAAAAGAGAGAAAAGACCCAAAGAAATGGCCAAAGCAGAAAACCTTTACACTGTTTAAACCAATAAATTTGTAAAGAAATGACAGAGAAAAGGATCCAGGCTGGGGGTGGCAAATTCTAGAGAAGTCACTGGGAAATGTATGGGGAGGTGTAAAGCAGGGGATAATAAGGGTTTCTTCGGTTTGTTTGTCCGTACCAGCCATTGCAGCAACAATTTTCAGTCTCTTGTGATAGGGATAGGGGTTATTTCTTCACCCTGATAAATGGGGAAAACGTCCTCCTCCAAGGACTTACTACCTGTAGGAAGGGCCAGATCAGATTTCCCTTTCTGCAACTATAGTTTTTCAGGTGCTTTCAGCTTGAAATAATCAGTTTGCCAGATTGGCATATTCAATTCCAGTAAACCTTCTGTTTTATGATTACATGAAAACTGAGAGACCGAAAGATACAGGCTTGAGCAGGTGGTCTGCACACCTCACTTCTAGAGGGTAGAGAGTAGTGAGCCAAACTAAACTGAATCAAGTATAAAACTGAATTTTTATACTTGAAAGGCTCAAAATTGAAGCATGATTAATATAATTTTAGCCTAGGAAATTAAAAAAAAAGAATTGGAATACCAGATGCTTCCAGCTTTAATCCTTCTTTCTCACAATAATTAGATAGCAGGGCCATTGTTTAAATCTATTATTAATTCATGTGATAGGGCTTTTTTTTTTTAAGAGTTTGTTGCCCTCACAGCAAGTAGCTGGGACTACAGATACCCACCACAATGCCCAGCTATTTTTTTGCTGTTGCAATTTGGCCATGGTGGGTTCAAACCTGCCACCCTCGGTATATGGGATCAGCGCCCTGCTCACTGAGCCACAGGTGCCACCCAGGGCCATTTTTTTCTTAAAGGAACACTTGCCTCTGTGTTTTATAGTGGGCTTGTTATAGTTTATCCAAAAATGGCGTCAGATTTTAAGAAAGATATTAATCAAGGCTCGGCGCCTATGGCTCAACGGGCTAAGGTGCCAGCCACATACACCTGAGCTGGCGGGTTCGAATCCAGCCCCAGGGCCCGCCAAACAACAATGTCGGCTGCAACCAAAAAATGGCCGGACGTTGTGGCGGGCGCCTGTAGTCCCAGCTACTTGGGAGGCGGAGGCAAGAGACTCGCTTGAGCCCAGGAATTGGAGGTTGCTGTGAGCTGTGATGCCACGGCACTCTACCCAGGGTGACAGCTTGAGGCTCTGTCTCAAAAA
>CAUYON010033552.1:0-16509 GCA_963573935.1 Arctocebus calabarensis | reverse complement strand
ACAACCAAAGCAAATAGACAACCTACACAATGGGAAAGGATATTTGCATATTTTGAATTAGACAAAAGCTTGATAACTACGATCTATAGAGAACTCAAATTAATCCACATGAAAAAAAGCCAACAATCCCATATATTAATAGAGAAGAGAGATGAATAGAACCTTCTCTAAAGAAGACAGAGGAATGGCTAGCAAACATACGAAACAATGCTCATCATCCCTAATTATTAGAGAAATGCAAATCAAAACCGCCCTGAGATATCATCTAACCCCAGTGAGAATGGCCCACATCACAGAATCTCAAAACTGCAGATGTTGGCATTGATGTGGAGAGAAAGGAACACTTTTACACTGCTGGTGGGACTGCAAACTATACAACTTTTTTGGAAGGAACTATGGAGAAACCTCAAAGAAGTCAAGCTAGACCTCCCATTTGATCCTGCAATCCCATTACTGGGAATCTACCCAGAAGGAAAAAAAAATGATTTTATCATAAGGACACCTGCACTTGACTGTTTATTGCAGCTCAATTTACAATTTCCAAAGTGTGGAATCTGTCTAAATGCCCCCTCAACCCAGGAATGGATTAACAAGCTGTGGTACATGTATACCATGGAATACTATTCAGCCATTAAAAGAAATGGAGACTTTACAGCCTTTGTATTAACCTAGATGGAAGTGGAACACATTATTCTTAGTAAAGCATCACAAGAATGGAGAAGCATGAATCCTACGTATTCAATTTTGATATGAGGATAATTAATGACAATTAATGACATGGTGGGGGTGAGGGAAGGGGAGAGCAGAGAGAGAGAGAAAGAGGGAGGGGGTCGGTGACAGAAAGAGTAGAGAGAGGGAAGGAGGAAGGTGAGTGAGGTCTCGGTGGGTGACACACCTTTTGGGGGCAAGACACAATTGTAAGAGAGACATTACCTAACAAATGCAATCAGTGTAACCTGGTTTCTTGTACCCTCAATGAATCTCCAACAACAACAACAACAACAATAATAATAAATCAATGGGAGGATATTATTGTGTTATTAAATATAAAATGTTCAATTTCTTGAAGTACTAAGTTAGACAATTGCTGTCTCTGACATTTCTCTTTGACATTTCTTGTTCATTTTTATTATTGTGTTATTAAATATTATTGTGTTATTAAATATAAAATGTCCAATTTCTTGAAGTACTAAGTTAGACAATTGCTGTCTGTGACATTTCTCTTTGACACTTCTTGTTCATTTTTCTTGTGAAGGTATATCCTCATTCTTTCAACTGAAAGGTTTGGCTTGTAATTATCTTTCACAATGTTTAAGAGCTATAGATTTTTTTGAAACCATAGAAAGCCAAAAATTTGTGTTCTTTTCAAATATGAGTTCCATCATGGAACCAATGCAGCTCAGACAACTCTAGATATCAACCAGGTGTTTGGGAAGGAAGTGGTTAATGAATGCACAGTAAGTGCACCAATGGTTTGAGAAGTCCCGTTCTGGTGATTTTAATTTTCAAAATGAGCCATGTGGGGGACCTGAGCCCATGGTAGAGAACAATGAGCTGAAAGCTGCAGTGGAAGCAAATCTTAACCTACAAGTGTGCAAGTGAATTAGCAGCAAGGTCTGGCATTACTATTCCAATAATGTTAGACCATTTGAAACAAACCAGAAAGGTAGGGAATCTGGATAGCTGGTTTCCTCAAGAATTAAATGAGCATCAGAAGAGAAATCATCTTGAAGCTTGTCTTTCTTTGCTGTCACAACATAAAAGCAAACGATTTCTACCCCGTATTGTTACCTATGATGAAAAATGAATTCTTTCTGACAATCACAACATTCAGCACAATGATTGGATAAAGACTAAGTGCCAAAACACAGTCCAAATCCAAATATGCATCAAAAAAGGCTAATGTGTCTGTCTTGTGGTCCAGCCCTGGTATTATCCACTATTAACTTCATAAAACCTGGTTAATCAACTACAGCAGATGTCTGTTGCAACCAGTTGGACAAAATGGTGAGGATGTTTGCAAGACTGGTCAATAGAGACTGGCCAACCTTCCTGCAAGACAACCCTTAGTGACATGTCACACAAACAATGCTGCTCAAACTACATAAGTGGGACTTGGAAACTCTGTCATTCACATGATTAGTCAGAACTCACACCAACTGACTACCACTTCTTGGAAGGAAAGATATTCAAAATCAACAAGCTGTGGCAAATGCTTTTTGCAATTTCATTGCCACTCACACTCCAGGCTTCTTCACTAACTGGCATAAATAAGCTCCCGTTACGGTGGCAAAATTTTATTGATAGGTTAGGCACATAATTTGATTAAATGTACTCCTTCTTATTTGAGATATAAGAAACTACACTTTTGATTTTTTTTTATTAATCATAGCTGTGTACATTTGTGCAATCAAGGGGTACAATGTGCTGGTTTCATATACAATCTGAAATGTTTTCATCAAACTGTTTAACATAGTCTTCAGGGTATTTTCTTTGTTATTGTATGAAAACATTTGTATTCTGCATTTAGTAAGTTTTGCCTGTACCTTTCTAGGATGCACCATAGGTGTAGCCCCACCAATTACCCTTCCTCCACCCCTACTTCTCCCCTCTTCTCCCCTCCCTTGCCCCTTTCCCCATATTCTTGTGCTATAGTTGGGTTATAGTCTTCATATGAAAGCTATAAATTAGCTTCACAGTAGGGCTGAGTACATTGGATACTTTTTCTTTCATTCTTGAGATACTTTGCTAAGAAGAATATGCTCCAGCTCCATCTATGTAAACATGAAATAAACTACACTTTTGATTCAAAATTGGCCATTTCATATTCAATGACCAAATGTAACCTATAGCATTTAGCATGACAGTACTGAGAAAATGTGCAATAAATCATACTTTATTATTACTTGACCTGACAGAGACCTCTAGTTGCTTCACTTTTCTAGTTGCTTCTTTACTAACCCATTTCTCAACTCATTTTCCTCCCTCTCAGTTTAAGAAAACAATTTAGAGCTTCATTTTAGCCCCCTCTCTTGACAACGCCCTCAATTCTCACCCTACGATACCTCTGGTGTAAAACTCCAGCCCTAGATTGCCACATAAAAGAGGCAAAAAGGAAAAAGGAAAAAAAGAGCACACCACTTGGTATCTTAGTGTGCTGTCCTTGGGACAGAGCAGGTGTCCAGTGAATAGAATGAATCAATGAATGAATGGTTCCATAAATTCAAGACCTCAGGCCTCAGTAGAACCCCCAGAGCTCCCCAGAAGCTTACTTCCTAGTCATCTCTCTCTTTTTTTTCACAAAGCAATAATTTCAGATGCTCTCTACCCCTCTCAAACCCTGAGCCCGGCCACCTGACTTCTCAGACATTGCAACCTCAGTCTTTTCCTCCCACTCCTGTTCTCCTACTCTACAGGTTTTTCTCTGTCAACAGTGAATTATGCACAAGTTTCTCTCCTGAACAAATGCAAAGGAAACACCCTCCAAGCATTTTTCTTCCTCACAGCCTCTCCAGTTATCATCCTATTTCTCTCCTTCTTTCCCCATCAAAAGTTCTTGAGAGTATTGTCTGTACTCACAGTCTACACTGTCTCACCTCACACTTACGCAGTAGGATCTGCATCCTCACCACACAACTGAAACTGCTCCTGTCAATGTTACTTGTTGCAATAGAAGTTTGACATTTTGGCAGCAATTGACATTTTGACCTTTAGACATTTTTCTTGAATGCTTTCTTTCCTTGAGTTTTTAAAATAACAGCTTTATTGAGATGTAAGTCACATACCATAAAGTTCACCCTTTGAAAGAATACAATTCAGTGAGTTTTTGTATATACTCAAAGTTGTGCATTAATCAACATCATCTAATTCCATGATATTTTATTTCATTACCCCAGAAAGGAATCTAGTATCCATTTACAGTCACCCTGTTATCTCCTGCCCTGGCAAACATTTATCTACTTTCTGTTTCTATGGATTTGCCTATTCTGGACATTTCACGTAAATGAAATCATACAATATAAAGCCTTTGTATGTAGCTCTTTAACTTAGCTTAATTGAAGGTTTGCAGATGTTGTAGGATGTATCATATTCTATTGCATGGATATATCACATATTTTTATCTGTTCATCAATCTATGGGCATTTGAGTTATTTCCAGTTTGGGGCTATTATGAATAATGCTATGAACACTCATGTACAGGTTTTTAAATACACATGTGTTCAATTATCTTTCAGTATCTACCTAAGAATGGAATTGCTGAGTGTTGTGTTTACTCCATGTTCTGCCTTGTGAACTGCCAAACTGTTTTCCCAAAGTGGCTACACCTTCATTACATGAGGGTTCCAATTTCTCTACAGCCTTACTAACACTTGCTATTTGTCTATCTTTTTAACTATAACCATCCTGCTGAGTGTGGAGTGATACCTTAAATGCCCAAGAGGAATGGTCCAACAACTTAACAAATTACCCAAGCCCAAATTTTAGCTATCTTTCTTTTCCCTTTTTATCAAATACACATCCAAAATGACCAAGCCTATCTTATTCAAACTCTTAAATTCTTCTCCAAATAGGTTTATCCATACTGTCTTTATTGTCAGTGTCCCAATCAACCTTGTTTATTAATTACTTGAACTATTGTAAAGGTCTCTCCCTTCCACCCCCAACTAGTCTTCTTATATCAAAATTGTATCCTTTGAGTCAACACCCTCATGATAGTCATATTGCATGTTGTGGAAAATACTACAGACTGGCTCCTTTAACACCACTTTGGCCCCTTCTTCCAGTGTTAAGGTCTATATTTCCCAACTTACCTCCCACGTGCATTTTTCATAGAGAATTTCCAAGCACAATCATCCTCCAGGTTAGAGGATGGAGGTGAGTGTGATGAAGTGGCAGCCACACAGGTGTGCTGATAGCACTGGCAGAGAAGCAATTTGTTTCTCAGTGGTCCTAAATGCTGACTGTACCCAAACACCATGCACAGTTTTTTTTGTTTTGTTTTAAAGACTATGACTGGGTCCTGTTCCAGACCAATTAAATGCTGTCTCAGGGGGTGCTGACCAAGTCTCAGTACTTTATAAAGGATGCCAGGTAATTCTGACATGCAGCCAGGATTGGGAAGCATTGCTCTGATGTCCAGCTGGTTCCTAACTTCCTAATTGCTAAGGCTAAGCCATGGTAGCAGCAGCAGCTCCTGACTGATCAGCCTTCCAGAGTGTAGCCAAGTCATGGTTCTTGAGGAGGAGGTAGGTGGTGACCACAGGCACAGCAGTTTCCTGGCCAACCAGCATGACAGTGTGGCTTGTGCACTCATTATTTCTGGAAACTCAGCCTAGAGCTGAGGTTCTTCAGACCTTCCAATAAATCTGGAAGCAGCTTAATACCTGTTAATAAATCCCATTCTGCTAAAACAGGCCAAAGAGTGTTCTGCTGTCCACTACTAAACTCTTATCAATACAGCTATCTAAAATTCAAGTCTGATCACAGTACATCCTGCTTTAAATATTTCACTGGTTCACCGTTATTCTCACATTAAATCTAAAATGCTCTTAAATGACTGACAAGGTCTTTTGTAATCTAGTACCTGCTTTTACAGAAGGCATGTTAAAAGTATGTATTAAACATTTCTGAAAGACATACTTACATTGATAAATTACAAATCTAAGAATTTATTGAATGAAAAGATGCATACATATGGGCAAAACTAGGCATATGGTAATACATATCATTACATTGTGTGTTAATATTTTAAAAACTTTAAACAATCTAAATACTCATCAATAGGAGTTTGGTATGAAATGTTCTAATATACTCATACAGTGAAATACTTTCCATTAATTAAAAGAATCTACAGGTGGTAGTCTTAAGAATAGTTTCCTTATCCTTAGTACTCATTTCTCAATTTTTTTCAAAAAACGTGTCTATCATTAAAAAAATGGAAAAATGTTTACCTTAGAAGGAAGAATTTGATGTTTAGAGTGGACAGAGCAAAACAAATAAAGAGTACCCCTTAAAGAACAATGCCTTGATTAAGACAGACCCTTTCTGGGTGAGCAGGTGGACACAGGCTCCCTTCCACTGACAGCATCCCTTCATGCAGGCCACTTTGACCAGTGCTATGTCCCTTCTAGTGAAGAGGAGAAATATAATATGATAAGGGCTTGGAGAAACTCAAATACCTTGTAAATTATATCTATTTTCCCTGTCTGCAAGATAAAGTTTAAAAAAAAAGAAAAAGAAAAAGCCCTCAACAAAGGAAAGAGATCAAAGCATACCTCAGGGAATTAGGAGAAATCTTCAATCTCTGCTATCTCCTTTTGCTTCTGCTGCTCCTCCTTCAGCAGCATGTGTTACACCAGAAGGGAAAGTCATTTGGTATCGATTAATGCTCATACTGATAAGAAATCATCAAAATGTGTTCCCAGTACCTAGCATGGATGGGAGCCATAGCAGAAGCTTTAGTGATAGACATCACTCTTATCTCCAAGAGTATCTCAGCTGCTCCCTTCAATAATGCTACAGATGGGAATTTCTGCATCACCACTTCTTAGGTGGGAAAATCAAGGCTCTGAAAAATTAAGTCCCTTGCTCAGGTCAGCACAGCAGATTAGAAGCAGGTCAAATTTCTTAGCTAACTTAATAAGTTATGAAATAAAAATTCACAGAAATAAGCCAGGTCTAATCCAGGGAGGATGAAGGAGAGGAAGAGGAAGGGCAGAGAGACTACAACAGAGGAGGCTCTCAAAGGGGTGAGCAGCGTAGACGGCTTTTTTCTATCAAAGCTAATTTGAAGGTAAACACTTTTTTTGGAAACAAATTTGTGATTGATGCAGGACAGTGTCTTTGTGCACACAGGCCCATTCATGCAGAGTGAGGGACCCCAAAAACTTCTACCATGATGCTGTGTGCTCAGTTCAGGGAAACGTCATCCTGAACACTTAAGGGTGAACCGGAGCCAGTGTGTTCTCATCTTCTTCCTGCCAAAGTCTGGTTAGCTTCCAATACTGCTGATTGTCAATTCAGAAGTTCAATGCACAGTAAATATACTTTAAAAATATTAAGACTCTTACAGATATAGATAAAAGTAACTTCTCACCTCCAATTTCTTTCCTCCACTACCACCTGCATTCTTCCCACATAGGCAACTCTGGGGAGCACTGATTCTCCTGATTTAGTGAGAAGACCCAGCCCAGAACATAGCCTCCCTTCTCTGCTTTTAGGAATTGGCACACAGGTGCATCGCATATATGGCTATTCATGGTAGCATTATTGGTAATAATGAAAAAAAGAACTATGAATTCCTATCAATAGGAGTGTTCTTACATAAATTATGCAAGAGCATACCTTGGAACAGTATGTATACAGCAACTAAATATAGGAAGGTAAATGTAGAAAACGAATGTTAAAAAATAGCTGCCTGCCACCCCTCCCTCTTTAGAGTCTTGGGAGGAAGCTCAGATTTAGAGAGTTCTAGGAAAAGTCTTTTACTCTTTATATCCAAAATAACTTATAACAGAACTGTGAGTCCTCACTTCACATCATAAATAGGTTCTTGGAATCTGTGACTTTAAGTGAAAGAACACATAACTAAACCAATTTCACCACAGACCAACTGATATAAACAAGAGCTAACGTTCCTGGGGCTGATTTCTGGTCCAAAAAAACATCAGCACGCTTTTAAATAAAGGCCAAAACACTTTTAATGTTAAGCAAAGGTGAGCTATACATATATTTAAGAATGATTAATAAGAACGAGTTGATGATTCACCTAGTTATTCTGATTCGGGCTTGGGTGGCCGCAGCCTATCCTGGTACCTCAGGGCACAAGGTGGAAACCAGCCCTGGAGAGAAGAGGCAGTCCCATCACAGTGCACATGCGCACACAGGGCACATCGCACACAGGGTACATGCACACACATCCACACGAGCCTAGAAGTTGACAATTTAGACACACAAAATCTCCTAATGTACATGTGGTTGTCATGTGGGAGGAAATCAGAGCCCTCAGCAAAAATCCACACAGACATGGAAAGAACATGTAAATGCCATACAGTGGTCATTTTTTTTTTCTTACCAACATTAAGAGGAAACAGATGTTGAACAAAATGAGTTATTAGAGGACCTGCTGTATTCTTCCACGCTGATCATTAATGGGAGTTGAAAAAAGCAGAGTGAAATCTACCAGACAGTATAAAAAGTAAATGGCCTGCATGGATCAAAAGAGGCCAGCATAATAAAACTATATAGTAAGACATTTATTTTTGCTATTACCTCTGACTCCACCCAGGCATCCCAAATTTTCATGCTCGCTCTCCTGTCCCGCTATGAGCTCAAAGGCCGATCTGAAATCAATCATTTACAGCTTAGTGGGAATAGTTTCAGAGCCAAGGTAGACCTGGCTGAATTACTCAGGGGCCTGTTCCCAGAAGTTACTGGACTAGAAAAACATATGTAGATAAAGTATTTCATAAGCTTATGCAGTAGAATTGCTTTGTACTATTCCCACTATTTTTAATATTTTCACCACAAATGTATGGCTTTCTGCTATAATCAGCCAAATGGATTTTTGTGGACTAGGGTAAAGATAACAAATATTTTTGAATATTGTTCAATGAGAGGCTATAACCTAAATTTAAATTTTAAAGGTATTAACATCCATACTTTTAGAAAGTCCTGTTTTGAAACTTTGATTTACATAGATGCCAAATCAGAAATTAAAGGTATTTAAATAGCACAAATTGCTTATGAACAGATACATTTGCCTCTGGAGCATGGGTCTGAGTATCATTGATGAAAGTAATAGGAAACCACTGAGGTTATGAGCAAGAGTGACAAAATAAAATTGACACCGAAAATCAATTTGTTAGCAGTGTGGAGAATGGACCAGAAAGGATAGAGGTGCGGGCAAGGGAGTTAGAAAGTCCCTGCTACACACACACACCACTGAACAGTATATTTTACACATCTAATCTCACTTACTCATCATAATAGATATTTTGATATTAATTTGACAGATGAGAGAACTGAGGCTCAAAAAGTGGCATAGTTATCCCAGGATCACATTGTTGTTAAACATCAGTGCCGATTTGAGGTAAGAGAGGGTATAGAATCAATGTGTGACATCGTAGCCCTACGTGAGACCTTAGACCAATTACTATGATAATCCTGTCCCCAGACTGCTGCTTACAAGTTGGCTGATCACTGGAACTACCTGAGGAGCTGTTTCAAATACTGAGTGGAGCCTGCCACGCCAGAATTGTTCTGATGATCAGGGCAGTTAGGAGATCTCTGCTGCAGTGATTTTCAACTGGTGTGCCATGGCACATGCTGTGCTGTGAGAGGATCTTAGGCGCACCACAAAAAAAGTTGTAAAGATCATGAATTAAATTATTCTCAAAAGAATTTCAAAGCACAGCAAGTATATTCTTTTATTTTTAAAAAATAAAAATGTTATTTTATTTATTTAAAAAAATGTTTTTGATCAACATAATTTAAGTGTACAATGGAAGTTTATAGGTTCAGGTTTGCCGCGAGATGAAAAAGGTTGAAAAACACTGCATACAGATGATCACCTAACCATTCTATTGGAAAAGAAACTAAGTCCAAATGACAACTAATTCAGCGTTAGACCTGTTTGAGATACCATTGGGGTATCCAGTGGGCTCAGGGAAAATTTAGCAGGAGAAGAGACTAGAGCTGAGAGGAAATGTCAGGAGCAGAGGAATGAATTTTGGAATTGCCTGCATGGAGGTGATAGTTTTAGATGTACAAAGTCTTAAGGAAGAAAAGCAAGAGAGGTTGAGGGCAAGACTTTAATAAATATCCATGAAGGTGGAATGGGAAAAGGAAAGGGAACAACTGACCAGTATTTAGACAGAAGCAAAATCAAGAGAATGCAATGCCATAGAAACCAAATGAATGCAACCCATCTGGCAACTATCGAGGGTAATGAGCACAAGAAAAATTGTGAGTTAAGTAGTTAGAAAGTTACCGGTGAGTTCTGGGAGTATTATCTGGAGTAGAAAGGAGATGATAGGAAGTTAATGCAGGAGGCAGTGAGAAAAGGAGGGCAGCAGGTATGGACCGCCAAGATGTTTGGCAATGAAAGAAAAGGAAGAAGAAATGGTAGCACCTGAATTAGCAAGGATAACAGAAAAGTGTTGCTACTGTCATTGGAGTATTTGGCCGACACTAAGTGGGAAGGAATAATAATTTACTTTACCTACCAAAGAATTTAGCCCAAACCCAGAAATGTCCATTATTCTCAGGATTTGTGGACTGTTTTTCTCCAATTTGAGGAAATGCCCTGCATTTGTAGGAAGAAAATATTGGTGCAATTGCAGTTATAAAAGGTTGATTTCATATGCAAGGGCTCTCCAGCCCTGGTTGAACAGGGCTCCACCCCCTGCATGTTGCCCCTGGCATACAGGGCTGTCTTTGACTAGCAGAGCTCAAGTTCTTTATAAGCTAGGACTTTGGCCCCATGATGGGCCTGGGAGCAACTTATCCAAGGCACTAGGAACACATGAATGGTATCTTATGTGCTTCTCCTTCAGCTAGAATGAAGGAAAATGAACTTGATCTGAAATCAAATTTAGCTTTTGTTTGTTTGTTAAGATGATAGGGGTGGGAGAGTTGGTCAGGACAGAGTTTTAGGACACTAGTTCCTATGCTGCAATCCAGCCTACTAGAACTCATGCTGACAAGGTCTGGGTCCTGTGTCAAGTTACCAACAGAATGTCACTTTGCCCCCTTACTTGCATATCTTACTCACTGGGATATTTGACTTTGGTCTGGAGAAGGGGTCAGATATTTCCGGGTCTCTTGTCCATCTGTCCATCCTAAGCCCATCCTAACTTCCAAGGCCATGTTAGGACAGGGGAAAGCAACACACAATGTCTGGACCAAGGAGAAAAAAATCATGTCAAACTCCACAAGGGAAAACTATGATTAAAACCACATAGAGACGATATGCCAATACCAATCACCATCTCAATTTTAGCTAATAAATTCCTCTCCCATTTCATAGAGGTAAAGAAAAAAAGGTGTCGTTCCATCCATTGTCACTGCCTAAATCCTCCCCATCTCTCCTTCCCTGCTCCCCTCCGATTACATTCCAGTTTTGCCTTTGATTTTACATCAATCTTTGAATGTGTATTTTGGATTCTATCCTTGCCTTCCTAAGTAATCTTTTTTTTCTAACTTAAACTGTTCCGAATCCCCTCTTTTTCCTATATCTTCATCTTCTCCATCTCAACTGGATCCTTTTCATCCTTAAAAATGCCTGAGGCTCTCTTTTAATTTGAAAAACCCTTCCTACACCTTCATCCCCCTCAAAGCTACATTTCTCAGTAGAGAGGTCTGGCCTCAAAGTCCCTATGTCCCCATCAGCTTCTTTGCTTCTAACCCTCTTCAGCTCACTCCCAGCCTTTTACCTACTGAAGTGGTTGTTCTTGGTCCTCATTATGGTCACTCCACCTTGGGCACATTCATTTGGCATTTTTGGTTTTCACCCTATTTATCTTCTTAGGAATCACTCCTAGGGGTGATCCCTCCCTCATTCTAGAAATTCCCTTTCTGGGGCTCAAGTAACAGCACCCATATTCTCCTTGTTGCTTTGTTCTGCTCGTTTCTTCTCGATCTTTTCCTGACTCATCCTGCTCTACTTAGCTATTAATATCTGGCAACCAGCAGCCCTTTTTTTGAGACTATTCTCTCCTCCTTAACTGTACCTTTGAGGGCCACCTATGGATTAAGGACTGTCAATGTGTGTATTGACCCTGTCCTCTCCTTTCTGTCTAGTCCTACAGACCCAATTTTCTGCTTTAAAATCTCCATTACCATGAATTCTCTTCAATTCTCATCATGCTCTAAAATGAACTCAAGATGTTTTTCTCATTCCAAACATGGTTTTCTCCCAATGTTCCTTCCCTCAGTGAATGTAAGGTGTACAATCCAGAAATGTATAAGTAATCTATATGCCTCCATCTCCAATTCATGTATAAGCCCTGAGATGTTACCTGCTGCACATCTGTGACATTTATCCATTTCTCTTCATCCATGAAGCATGGACCACACTGATCCTCTGCCTTCCTCAATACTTTTGCTTGGATTTGCTCCTTTTTGTGGAATCAATCTCTCCCTAAGATCTATCTCTCATGTATACATACACCCACATATGCATTTACACACACACACTCTTCCTAAATACTCACATAAATAAATAAATTCTTACTGGAAACCTTCAGACCCTGCCCCACCCTCCTTTGTCTGTGAACCACACGTCTCTTACATCTCTGCATAGCACTGTGTGTCCTTCTGTTACAGTTTTATCATCTATCACAGTAGGTAATTACACATTTATTTAAGATTGTTTTCTTCCCTGGCTATGCTGGAAGATCCCTAAAGTAATATTAAACAAAGTTTGCCCATGCTAACAACAAGTATTTATTGAATTTGATTTATTAAATTTGACCAAGAGGTCATACACAAGATTCAGCTTAAAGTTCAAAAACTTGAAGTATAGGATCATGTTGGGTCTGTACAAGACAAGGAGTGCTGCTGGGGTTCTGTACCTCACGTTTAATGCTACAAGGATGTGTAGATGAGTCAGGCTGCCTCAAAGAAAGGGAGCAAGGCAGATAATGTCACTATCTCAAATAATTATTATAAAAATTAAATAAAACCATGCACGTGAACATTTTTTTAAGCTTGAAAATATATTTTCCGTGGATTTGGCTTAAACCTCTGTAATGTGATATAAGATTAACAAAAACAGGGAAAGTCTTTTATTCACAACTCTAACCCCTAATGTTCACTGTTAGCTTGTGAATGAATAAATGGTTATCCATCTCTTTTATTAAAATAAGTTCAGTTAACAGAAGAATTTCTCAAACACATTTTTTGAATGACTAAATCCTATTCTTTAAAGTGTCAAGCAGTCCTTATTGGAGTTTAAATTAAAGACTGAAAAATAACAGAGTTTCAGATGTGAAATATGTTTTTAAAATCAAGGTGGTAGAACATGCAGAATCATCTTTTAAAGATGCTTTCAAGTTCTATTTCCCTAGTTAATTGCTATTAATCCTTGAAAATCAACTGAAGCATCATCTTCACTGGAAAGACTGTCTTTCCTCTCCTGACTGAGTTCAGTATTCACCCCACACACACACCTAAACTTCTAGCAGTGTGGGGATATCTCTTTCACAGTGCTCTTCCCACTGTTTGAAATTCATTGATATCATTCTAAACATTCCCTACATTCCTTTAGAGCAGCAGCATTGTCTTATTCTTCTAATGATTGCTAATTCCTAACATAGTATCTGCCACTTAGTAGATGCTAAATAAGTTTTTTGTCAAAATAGAACTGAATCCTTGAAGACTTCTACAGATGGTATCAATTTTTATAACCCGATTCACTCATGCATTAGTTTTCAGCCAGTTTTTCAGCTAATCCCTGTTCACACCTGGAAGGAATGATAACATATCATTTCATAAAGACTTTCTGGACCACTTTCAAGGTAGCAAATGTCATTTTAAGAAAATTCTGATCAATACTAGTTTAAATTAGATATCAGAAAATCCAATGCATACATAAGTACTTGCTGTATTTATATAAAGCTAAACTTCATGGTTTCTTCCATTTCCTTTCTTTCGCTTGGCCTGACATTTTCACTGATATTCCTGAACTGCTGGAAAGAGCAAATGCATTTCTATTAGAACCAAAATTTTCTCATGGGATTCTGCCAACAGGTGCTCCAGCTTCTTCATCCTAAGTACAGTTGCCTTTTACTTTTTTATTTATTTATTTATTGTATTACTAGAATAGAAGAATTTACTATGATGGCTGAAAAGGCCAGAACTATTTAAATAGATGAGGTGCTTTTGGCTTACTTTCAGAGGGAAACTCTGAGGACGAGTTATTCCCCAGCATTGCATAATGTAGGGTCAACAGACAGCATCCTGGTGTTTTCTTTCTTTCCCCTTCATTCAGTTCTGAAATTTTGAAGAAAAAAAGTTCCAGGATAGCAGTTTGATTTTCACAACTCTTAGTATTCCAAAAACAGAGGGAAAAATCCCAATCTAAGAAAATAGAGCTTAATTTTCCCCTTCTGATATTATATATCAGTGTAAGCCCACATATTGCAGATAACTTTCTTTAGTAAACATGTAATTTGCAGACCCATCTATGCAACTACCATATATCTGTGAAGTACCACAAACCACAGAAAACAGTGTTTTAAAAAAATTGGGGAAAGCATACCAATGTTAGATTTATTAACCACGTCCCCACCCCCCGAAAAAAATGTAATACCTTCAAGGCATGTGGTTAGTGTTAAAGGAAGAAGAATGAGAGTGAAGGAGTCATTGTTCTATACTATTGTTTTAGTTACAGTTATATCTCCAAAAATATTTACAATTCTCACATTAAAAAAAAAAGTTAGATTTGCCATGTACTAGTCTTGAACTCCTCAGATAATGCTTTATTCTTCTTTTACCAAGAATTTCGTATGTTGCCTGTGTGTGTACACATGAAAGCCATATTCTTATTTCAACATGCAGTTCAGGAAAATTCTTTAAAAGCTTACGTAATATCCCTGACTGATTTCAATTGCATTCATTATTTCCCATCACGTTCCTCTTTTCCAAAATCCCTTGCTCCAACAGAACTAGCATTCAGAGGAGGAGCCAAGATGGTGATCTGTAGCCAGCTTTCCGCAGAGGTTCCCAACCAGAAGGAGAGTTAAAGGACAGAAACTCAGCAAGAAAGCCGATAGTTTGGATCCAAGCCAAAAGAAAAGGTCAAAGAGTGCACATCAACCCTGCTGGGGCAACCTGAGACCAAAAGGACACAAACAAAAAGGTACAGAGCACATCACCAAGCAGATGGGAGTCCCCTACCCCATGAGAGAGGTTCGCAGTATGCTCCATACCTCCATACAAACAAGCGAGCAGAGTTTGGATGTCCTCCCACTCTACCCCACGGGAGAGACCCTCTAAAAACCAGACCTCCTTCCCCTACTAGGGTGCTGCGGCACTCTCCAGTCAGGCATAAAACTGTATATACCATCTACCTGCAAGTTTGTGTTCCTGGTGTTCCCCACCACTCTCACCCTGAGGTCTGGAGTCCTGTTCCCCACAGAGTCCAGATTCTTATTGCTGAAATGTGCTGGCTTTCCGGCTCGGGAGTGGTGAGAGGGGAGTGAGCAAGAGGAGACCTGGCTGGTGGGAAGGTCTCCTGAGGCATGAAATGGCAACCAGCTCCAGGAACAATAGTAGGAAAGCTGCACCCCTGGGGATGTTTTGAGGAGACACTCCCAGTCTTCTGGGAGGCCAGGGGAAGCGGGCAGCTTCTCTGGTGCTGGAAGAGCGGACCAGCAACCAAGGCACATGAAGGATTTGCCTGAGGCGGTACCAGCTGGGACACAGTGCAGGGATTAGAATACTCGCAGAGGGGTTGCTTTGCTTAACCTGGCCCTCAGGGGATGAAAGCTGAGACAAAGGGCTAGAACTCACAGACTGAGACGCATTTGCAGCCCCAGTCTAATCAGGGAAAATAGCCTTGACAGAAATAAATTCTGCGAACTTGTTCTGTTTCAGCACAAACATCAATCGGGGACAGGGCTGGAACTGAGTGAATCACCCCAGCCTCTGTCAAGTACCCAGGTTGTCAGGCCTCACCTCCCCCTGCCAAACAGTGACAGGGAGTAGTGGACTGGTTGTGAAGCCACGGGCCTCACGTGACCGAGGCAGGTGCAAACCTCTGGAGCATCTGCTCATTGGAGGAAACTGGATCACAACTGTTACCACCGACTGGGTGTGACAGAGGGACAAGGTAGGGAAGGGGGCATCAACCTTCCCAGACTAATTTACTTGCTGGGGGGGGTGCCCTCCTGAGCTCACAGAGCATCGAAGTGAATTATACAAGAGCTTCCAGCGGATCCCTTCTATCTAGTTGCCAGAGACTTTTTTAATTCTTCCATTTGAGATCAGTGCTGGCTAGGACAATTGATGGGGACCTCTTCAACTGGGCTAATCACCCAAGGACTTTCCAAAGTGGTATGCTGGGTGTGTGGTAGTGGGAAGGTTTCATTTGGCTTTTTCAATTGTTGCCTGTGGGGGGGTGCGGCGACTTAACTCTGGTATTTCTTCACAGCTCAGATTTCAATCCAGAGTAACAGATTCTCTAGGGTAAGACAAAGACCAGCTGAAAATAAGACAGAGCCACTTAACCCCACCACACCAAGAAGGTCCCCAGTTTCTCAAGCAATAGCTCTCTGCGAGTCCTTGGCAAAACTCTAGGGGAAAAGGTACAGACATCAGTCCAAGCTTTTAAGCAAAGGACTAGTCAATCACTACACCTAGAACTCCCAGCCCAAATTGTCCTTATCTACTCATCTAGCCAAATGGTGTAAAATTAATCATGGGGAGGAATCAATGGAAAATCTCTGGAAATATGAACAACCAGACTAGGTCAACCCCCCCAAGGAATAATCTGGCAGACACAAG